>SKCR01004380.1:0-260248 GCA_019454045.1 Zanthoxylum bungeanum
ATCAAAACGCCGTTTTGGGTTAACTCTGACAGTAGGTTTTAGCGGGTGTAGGTTATAATGATTGAAATGATTTTTGTGAAATTATTTTGTTATTTGATTTGTCAATGAGGATATTTGATGATTGCATCAGAGTGAAAACTTGTAATGCAGTTGACAATACATTGATCTTATCATTTTATTCTACTACATGCCTAGTGTTTTTGTTTTGATAAAGTTGCAAACTTTTTGGTTCCATGTGTGTTTTATGTACAAGGTCTGAGAGTAATATAAAGAAGTAAATAAAACAAAACTTTTGGTAGTTTTAGTATCTGGTTATTGAACTTGGATCTTGTGCTAAGCTGAGCTGTGTTAATCTTTTCATAATCTTCTGCCACGCCTATTTCAAAATTTATAAAAAGTTTAATACAAATCTCAGATCAACACCGAATCCAAGTCCTGATTATTACCTTGTTTATATGATTCCTTTTTTACTGGAAGAAATTTTTTGTTTCTGCAGACCTTCATGGTTGGTGGACGGAAGCAGAATTGCCACAAAGATCAGGAGTGCATCTGGCACAGATGATCCTGAGAGAGTTAAATGGAAGAGCAACCCAACAAAAGCCTGTCCCAATTGCCACCATATTATCGACAACACTGATGTAAAATATTTTTCTAGCTTTTCAATTTTCATACACTACTAATTATTTTATCAATTCTATTTGCAATCAACTTATTTATGATAGTATGAAATCTAGAATCATGACTGAACATTTTGATATGGGTCGGACATAAATTATATACAAATAACGTTATAATATTTTTACTTATTTTTTTAAGTGAATATGTTATTTGCAACTGATGGAGCCATAGCTTGTGAACTTTATATTTATTTATGAACACTAGTTTGTTCGGAAACTTATTGTTGCTTTACAAACTTTTAATGAACCCATCCATATACATTGTTGTTTTGAGGTGTGGACATCAATCTAGATTTGAACTGCTATCTGAGATTCAGAGTTTTACAGAGCTGTAGAGTACTCTGAAGTCTGATCATAGTTCAAATCCGGATTCTGTTAAGTTAGGATATCCGCACTTGAAAAATTTACGTTACTTTCTCTCTATATATTCTTAAATACACGCAGCTTGCTGAAGCTTGCCCACAATTTCCTTGATCTGATAATGATATCCAATAAAAAGGGAACTAATACATTCACCGAACTCTTTTGGAATATGATGTTCTGGTAAGCAGTGGCTGGAAACTGTATAAGCTTCACTGGATAATTGATGTAGAGGTCTTTTCTAGGAGTATCTCTATTTTGAGCTAGGTTTTATGAGAGAAAATGACCGGAGCTGCAGATAATGCCACTGGCCTTGAAGCCTAATATCATAGGCCAGGGGCTCAAGGAAAGACACTTGCTGAAGATGGCTGAGATGTTGAGAGTATGAATTTGAAACTCAATCAACAGTCGCTAGTGCTAGAACTTAGTTTGGGAATATGTTTAGAGAATGAGAATTAAAGATATCCACCAAAAAAAAAAAAAAAAAAATTAATAATTGAGTTATTGATTATGTACCGGCATTGTATTGGCATTACTTGTAAGTCATGCTTTAATTTTCCCTGTGAATTGGGTTGGCCAACCCATCATATTAACCCAACTAATTGACCCACCCTGGCCAGTCTGAAACATATACTTTACCCATATACTTCATGAGAGTATCAACCACCTTGGTTTCGTTTGATTATTTAAGTATCTAAATGAAGGATACTGCTGTTTCATTCCAATCATTTTAGTAGCTAAATCTAGGAGACTATGGGACTTGACTCATACCAGTGGTACAGCCAAAATTTGGGCCTTCCTATAGACTTTAATTCCTCTGCAAATTGTATTACAGTTCTCCAACCTCACAACTTATTTTTTATACAAAGAGCATTTAAGGCCTGTCTGTTTCCAGGTTGCTCAAGAGTGGCCAGGATTACCCAAGGGTGTGAAATTTGATCCATCTGATCAAGAAATTATATGGCATTTACTTGCAAAAACTGGTTTGGGAGGCCTTAAACCCCATCCTTTTGTTGATGAGTTCATCCCAACTGTAGATCAAGATGGTGGAATTTGTTACACACATCCTCAGTATTTGCCAGGTTCGTAATGGGAGTTTAGCCTCATTTTCTACTTTGATCCTAATTGTCTTCAATTGATTTTTCTTTCAAAAATTGAACACTTTTAGGTGTTAAGCAAGATGGAAGTGTGGCACACTTCTTTCATAAAGCTATCAAGGCTTACACTACGGGAACTCGAAAACGTCGAAAGATAAATGATGCTGATTCCGCTGAGGTGCGCTGGCACAAGACTGGCAGGACTAAACCAGTGATGCTGGATGGGGTTCAAAAAGGGTGTAAGAAGATTATGGTTCTCTATATGAGCATGGTCAAAGGAGAGAAAGCTGAGAAAACTAATTGGGTGATGCACCAGTATCACTTAGGGATAGAGGAGGATGAAAAGGATGAGAACTATGTTGTATCTAAAATATTTTATCAGCAGCAACAGGTCAAACAGGGTGATAATATTGAACAAGATATTCTTGACAGCACTGATGCCATCATCCCAAAATTAGATCCAGTCACTCCCAAGTCTCAGACTCCTGACCCGCCTCGTACTGAAAGACGTCCTGAATTTGATCCAAGACAAGAGTCTCCTAGTACTTGTACAGATGCATTTGCTCAGGTAGAATTCTCTCTCTAACTAGTAGGGTGAAATCCCCTGCTTTCTTTCATAATTTAATTCATATTGAACAGTCTAGAATTGGATCCTTAACATGAAGTCGGTGTGTGTTGATATTCACTTACACTTGCATAATTCTTAAACACTACAATGAAACACCAATGAACTTACATGCTGAAACACAAAAATAGAATTGAATTTAGACAAATTTGTAAATGTGAACTTTGTGTAAAATAAAGAAAATATACACTAAGCCGAGTTTGTCTCTTTCCTTGAGAACTTATTAGCCCCGCCTCGGTGTTCTACAGATTTGTGACTACTGTTCTCTCAGGATTCTTGGTGACTTCTTAATTAAGGAGCACTCCTTTGGATCAAGAATACGAACTAGGAATAATGATGGAAACTCTTTTCTACAAAATGAAGACTCAAAGTGTTTGAATGATTGAATTTTTTTTTTGAATGAATGAAAGTGAATCCAAGGGGGGTCTATTTATAGACATGGAGGGTTGCCTTTGAAAGACACCTTTAGCTTAAGGATGTAATCCTTCTAAAGGTTATAACCCTCCAATATACCCTTTGAACTCAAAAATTATATGCTTCCACTCTAAGGGACATATCCCTCCAATTTATGTCTTTCTCAAAAGACACATATCAAGAGACATGTCTTCTAATAAGACAATCTATAATTATATATGTATTTAGAGAATTTCCTACATAACACTGATGTCCTATTCTGTAAAGAAATCCGGACAATTGTCATTTCATAATGACAACAATTTAAATTAATAAATAGTGAAAAATAGAATAAGCTTCTGAAAAACATCTTCTCTACATTTATACGTGGCCTCTTCTGATGAGAAAACTGACAATTACTTTTTCTGGCCTTTTTTGAAAAAAAAATTTGAAAGCAATCTGAGACAGGGCATGTTGAAGAAGTTCAACCTATATGTGAAAACCCCAGTAATAGTAATCAACTTGAAGCAGAAACTCATGCTTATCAGATGGTGGATAATAAGGATAATGATAATCATGTGGGAGAAGACCGCAAATTGTGGGACAGTGAATCGCAGAACTTATCACAGAATCTCTTGAATTCGCAACAACTTGCGGAAGCGCTGACTCTATGTGATGAGTTCTTTCACAGTCAGTCTCCAAATAGGGATGGAAACGAGGATAGAACATTAAATGGGAAACCTAGTCTTTCTGATTATGCTGAATTAGGAGGTGAACACTTGAAGAAGGATTTGGAGGAGTGTCAGAATCTAGTCCATGGTCCAGCAAACATAGAACTCGATACACCTCCAGAGTTTGGACTGAGCCAGCTTGTATGTTTTCTTCATTATCATTTCACTATATATCTTCAACACGATTTATCAAACTCTTTATTTTATCAATTCTGATTGATACTGAAGCATGCCTTGTTCTTTATAGGAATTTTACTCGCAAGACAGTTTCGTTCCATTTGGCGGAAGTAAGGTGACTAACTAAATTCATGAATATCCAGTGGTCACATTTGTTAAAGCTTTGTCTTCTGAACCTTTTTTGGAACTTTTGAACTGCAATCTTTTGCTAGATTCCCAAACTCTGTAATCTTGGCAAAGCTACTGATGTGTAACCTATGCTGAAATTTATCTTATTCGGTACGAGCTCATAGCCACTCTTAAGAGAGAATTTCTTAGGTTTTGTATTAAGCCAAACGATTGTAGAACTGCTAACAATTTGCATGTGCTGTAATCTTTCATGTTCTATGAAACTTCTAATTCTAAGTTCTATCTTCTTTACTGATAATGTTGCATAAAATAATCTATTCTGATTTTACGTAGGGCTGTTATGAGTTCTGACTGATCCTGTATATCATTCAATGATCTGGTGAAGTTATTTGCGAGTCATTTTAAACTAGGTTAAAGCTTTCTGGTTCTTGAATTTAGCATCCTGAAAAAGCATTTTGTATATTGCTAGATTGGCAATTTTCTTCCTTTAATAAGCGTAGGAAAAGGTCAATTGGTCATGGATTACAACCAAATGCCATGTGAATAATCTACTTTCTGGTGGAATTCTTGCCCTGTCCAAGTTGAAGAAACATAAAAGATATGATGGGGTGAACCAATAGGAGTAGCAACAATCAGAGAACTGAAACATTCATGAACTTGTGAAACCTAACAGATCATAGAAGCTGGCTTTGATTATGGGCATATTATAAGCTGCTAAGATTGGCCCCAGAGCTTGTAGGCTTATTCATGGACAACATGATTGGCAGCATGTTTTGAAGGGTAAGTGTACATTTGTCTTTGTACAAGAGTAGGGTACCTGCTCAAATTCTAGGGCAAAAACATTGTAAGAGGGCCACTACTTTTTTTGTTTTTTTTTTTTTTTTGTTTTTGTGTTTGAGGACATCATCATTTTATATACAGGGATAATGAATTTTTTTTAGTCCTATAAATATTGTGTTGTTTTACATTCAAGTCCTAACATAATGGCTTTTTATTATTATTTTTTTTATAATTTAGTCCTATAAGTGAGTATGTATCATCTTATTAGTGCTAATCCATTAACTCAAACAGAAGTCGCTAACGTGGCTTAACGGATTAGAACTAATGTGATAATACTTACTCACTTATAGGATTAAATTGAAAATTTTAAAAAAATACTTTTAGGACTTGATTATAAAAAACACAATATTTATATGACTAAAAAATCATTATCCATATTTTTAAAAAATGATCACACCTATTATTTTTTGAGTTAATGGATTAGGGTTAACGGGATGATATATGTTGAATCTTAATCTTTGTTTTGATAGCCAAAATCTATCACAACATTTTCAATAACTAATTATATGCTTGTATAATTGTAAGAAATTTTCTAAATATGGTTATAGGAGGTTATATATAGAATATGAAATGACTTAATCCTTAAGTGAAGAGTTTAAACCCTTGGGTTTAAAGGGAATGATATGTCCTTTGAATGTAAAGGACATAACCCTAAGGAATTGTCTTAATAAACATAAGGGTGCATTTTCAATGGTAACCCTCCATGTCTATAAATAAGGCATTCATTCCCATTTCAATTCACTGGATTATTCTATAAAAATTCTCCAAGAGTCTTGCATACTAGAGGTCTTTTGAGTAAAAGAGAGTTCACACCATTGTCTCAGTTCAAGATCTTGTTAAGGAGTGCCCCTTGAACAAGAGGAATCCAAGTTATTCTGGGAGGACGTTAGCCACAAAATTCGTGGAGCACCGAGACGGGGCTAATAAGTTCTTAAGGACAGAGGCAACTCGACTTGGACCACATTATTTCGTCATTTTCCAGGTTTTTCATAATTCACTAAGTTTTAAGGTTTATGTGCAATGTTGGCATGTTAGTTTAGATCTGAATTTGTGTTCTGGTTTGATTGTTTAATGCATGTTTGATTTCGTTTGACAACACCATTTATCCAACAATCTTAAGAACTTATTGACATTAGTGTTGTTAGATGAAAATTCGCATGTTTTGATAAGAAATTTTTTGGAAAATATACTATGTGCATGAAAAATATGTAAGGGCGTTCGAACGCCTAACGAACGCAAATGCAAAAATTTGAATTTTCATAAGAACGTTCGAACGCGTATTCAAACGCAACTCGAACGCAAGCCTTCTACCTTAGAATGTTCGAACGCGTCCTAAACGCAACATGAATGTAAACTCTCTGGAATATTCCGTTCGAATGCGTTCTCGAACGCTACACGAACGTGAACTCTCTGGAATATTTCGTTCGAACGCGTTCTCGAACGCTACACGAACATGAACTCTCTGGAACACTTCATTCGAACGCGTTTACGAACGCTACACGAACGTGCACACACTGGACAGTCTCGTTCGAACGAATACACGAACGCGACACTAACGAAATTGGTTCTGGAACTATTTTTAATTTAAAATAAACTTAGAATAATTTATAATATTAACTTAGCAAAATCATATACTGTATTACAATAAACTTGGTAGTATAGATTTTAGTTGATATTAAGTATTCAATTATCACAAGCATACACATAGTGATAAAGTTGAAATTTAATTGTGTGTTGCATACTTGGGTGAGAATTAAAAGTGTAATCTTACACAAGTAATTCCATCCAATATTGGTTGATTAATACACATATCCACACACACACACACACACACACATATATACACACACACACACACACACATATATACACACACACATACACATTGTATTGTGAAAATGGAAGTGTAATACTAAGTTTGAATTGCTAAGAGATTCTATTGAGGAAATGTTTAAAGGATATTATGTCAAAAAGACGACAAGAGCCTAAGTGGTCAGGGATTTAAGTGGTTACTCCAGACCCCCTCGTCCTCTGGGAATATTCCTTTATTTACTTTTCATAAGAAACCTTAGTCGAAAATTCAAGGACTTATGTTTATTGGTACTACTGCCCAATAGAACAACAAGTGGATACTTGGTATATCATTTGAGCAAGATCATTTGTTGATCGTTGTGCAATTTTTCTTTTGTAAACTTATTGACCTCTGTTGGTTTTTCCAGTTACACATGGCTAGCGGAAACATCACAGTACCGGTCACTCATGGAGAAAAACCGAAAATTTTTGGTGGGGCAAACTTTAAACAGTGGCAGAGCAAAATGTTGTTCTACCTGACAACTCTCCAGTTGGCTAAGTACCTCAAAGATCCTCCGGGTTCTGTGGAGGGTGAAACGGAAACAGCCAAGCAACTGTGAGAAGAGACATAGTCGTCTGACGACTTCTTGTGCAAGAACTACCTTTTGGGTGGACTTGACAATACCTTGTACAATGTGTACCAAGGCATGACTTCTGCTAAGATTCTCTGGGAATCTCTCGAGAAGAAATACAAAACCGAGGATGCCGGGCAAAAGAAATTTATCTTGGGTAGGTTCCTGGACTACAAAATGGTAGATTCAAGAACAGTAATATCTCAGTTGGGTGAACTGCAATTGATCATTCATGAAATATTGGATGAATGGATGAAACTCTGTGAGACGTTTCAAGTTGCCACCATCATTGAAAAGTTATCTCCATCATGGAAGGACTTCAAGAGCTATCTGAAACACAAAAAGAAGCAGATGAATCTTGAAAACCTTGGAGTTCGATTGAGGATCGAAGAGGACAACAGGAAGTCCGAGAAGGCCAGCTACAGGACTATAGAGTCTAAGGCCAACATCGTCGAAGGTGTAAATGGCAGCAAGAAGAGAAAGAACAATGGAGCTGATTCTTCCCAAGCTAACAAAGAGTTCAAGGGGAAGTGCTACAACTGTGGAAAAAACGGTCATATGGCAAAGGACTGCAGAAACAAGAAGTTTCAGGACAAGGGCAAGAAAAAAGAAAAATGAGGCCAATGTCACTTAAGATGAGCAGCTGATTGATGAGATCTCAGAGATGAACCTCTCAACAGTGGTAACTGAAGCCAATATCTGTGCTGATAACAAAATGTTTTCCTCGTATCAGAAGGTCGATGGCAGCGATCATTTGACAATGGGAAACTCGTCTACCTCTAGAATGGTTGGACAAGGCACAATAGTTCTGAAGATGACATCTGTAAAGGAGCTTACATTGAAGAATGTTTTGCATGTTCTTGATATTCGGAAGAACTTGGTCTCAGGCTCTCTCCTTAGCAAGAATGGTTTTAAGCTTGTATTTGTTTCTGATAAATTTGTATTGACCAAGAATGATGTTTATGTAGGAAAATGATACATCACTGAGGGCATTTTCAAGTTCAATGTAATGACTGTCAATCGACACGGTGCTAACAATAAAACTACATCTTCTGCTTATATTATTGAGTCACAAAATGTAAGGCATGGTAGGTTAGGACATGTTAATTATGATACGATGCGTAAATTAATTAACATGGACCTTATACCTAAATTTGCAATTAATAACCAAGATAAATGTGAGGCATGTGTTAAAGCAAAAATGCATAGAACATCATTTCATTCCATAGAACGAAGTTCTGAACCTTTGGAACTTGTACACACTGATGTGTGTGATATGAATATTGTTCAAACAAGAGGCGGTAAAAAGTATTTTGTCACTTTTATCGATGATAGCACAAGATTCTGTTATGTGTATTTGTTGAGGAGCAAAGATGAAGTTATTGAGAGCTTTGTACACTATAAGAACGAAGTTGAAAATCAATTTGGCAAGAAAATCAAGAGAATCAGGAGTGATAGAGGTGGTGAATATGTGTCATCATTTGGTGAATATTGTTTCAATCATGGAATTATTCACGAGACTATTGCTCCTTATTCGCCTCAACAAAACGGGATTGCTGAGCGCAAAAATCGAACGTTGAAAGAAATGATGAACGCCATGTTGACAACTTCTTCATAGAAGATTGGAAAAGACACCATATGAGTTGTGGAAAGGTCATGTACCTTCCTATAAATACCTAAAAGTATGGGGTGTCTTGCCAAAGTAATGGTTCCTAAACCTAAGAAGGTTAGAATATGACCAAAAACTGTTGATTGTATATTCATTGGATATGCTCGCAACAGTAGTGCGTATCGATTCTTGGTACACAAGTCTGATATTTCTGACATCAATCCGAATATGATAATTGAGTCAAGGAATGCGACATTTTTTGAAGAGACATTTCCTTGTAAGGAAAGACAAAGAACATAGTCTCTCAAAAGAACTATTAATACTGTCAAAGACAGTGATCAGGTTGACCAAGAATCAGATCAACGTGGAAATATTGAGACAATTGAACCTAGACGTAGCAAACGAGCTAGAACGTCTAAGTCTTTTGGTCCCGATTTTCTGACATATTTGTTAGAAAATGAGCCTCAAAACTATAAAGAAACAATGTCTTCGTCGGAGGCACCTTTGTGGAAAGAGGCTATCAACAGTGAGATTGATTTCATCTTACAGAACCATACTTGGGAGTTGGTTGATCTTCCTCCAGGTTGTAATCCACTGGGCTACAAATGAATATTCAAACGGAAGATGAAACATGATGGATCAATAGATAAGTACAAGGCAAGGCTTGTCATAAAAGGTTATAGACAAAAAGAATGCCTTGATTACTTTGATACATATTCACCAGTGACTCATATCACATCAATAAGAATGCTCATAGCCATATCAGCTATATTTGGTCTTGAAATACATCAAATGGATGTAAAGACGACATTCTTGAATGATGAATTGGATGAAGAGATTTACATGGAACAACCAGAAGGTTTCAATGTTCCTGGACAAGAACAGAAAGTGTGCAAACTTGTAAAATCCTTGTATGGATTAAAACAAGCACCTAAACAATGGCATGAGAAATTTGACAAAGAGATGTTGTCAAGTGGGTTCAAAATTAATAAGTGTGATAAGTGTGTGTACACTAAATCAACTCAAAATGGATATGTCATTGTATGTCTCTACGTAGACGATATGCTGATAATTGGTAGTAATCATGAAATGATTCAGTCTACCAAGAAAGTGTTATCCAGCAGATGTGATCCTAGGAATTAAGATTTCTAGGACATCAGAAGGATATATATTATCTCAGACTCATTACATTGAGAAGATACTTGAGAAATATAACAAATGGGATCTAAATGTGGCTAGAAATCCTGTAGACCTAACTCTTCATCTATCAAAGAATATTGGCTCAAGCATATCGCAATTACAGTATTCGAGAATCATCGGAAATCTGATGTATCTCACGAATTGCACACGACCTGATATCGTTCAAGCTGTGAACAGGCTTAGTAGATATACGAGCAATCCAGGACATAACCACTGGAAAGCCATAGTAAGAGTTTTGAGGTATCTGAGAGAAACTTCAAAATATTGGCTGCATTATGCGAGATATCCTGATGTTCTAGAGGGATACATCGATGCTAACTGGATATCTGATACAGTGGATTCCAAATCTACGAGTGGATTTGTTTTCACACTTGGTAATGCAGTCGTGTCATGGAAATCCTCAAGGCAAACATGCATTGCACGGTCTACTATGGAATCAGAGTTCATAGCATTAGACAAAACAGCGAAAGAATCGGAATGGCTTCGAAATTTCCTGGAGGATATTCCAAGTTGGCCCAAACTGGTGCTAGCGAAAAGCATACATTGTGATAGCCAACCGGCTATTGGGAGAGCCCAAAATATAATGTATAATGGTAAGTCTCGACATATATGTCAGAGACATAATACCATACGTCAACTGCTCTCAAGTGGCATAAAATTGATTTATTATGTCAAGTCGAAGGAAAACCTAGTGGATCCACTTACTAAAGGTTTACCTAGAGAGCAAGTTGAGAGGTCATCCAGGGGAATGGGCTTGAAGCCTATAAATTAAGAATTGTCACTATTGGAAACCCAACCTAGCTGACTGGAGATCCCAAGATCTAGGTTCAAAAGGGACAACTGAAATTTTGTGCAATTCAAAACAAGCACTGTAGAGTTTTGTACTATTTCCCATTCTGATAATGACGCAGAGTGCTGTCTGTCGAGGTTAGGATAAACTAAGGCTTTTAATGATCACTATATTAAGAGATGAGTCCTAATGAGGGTAAAGGCATATTACCTCTTCACAGTAGATCACCTATTTCAAGTAAGAAGTGAGGCCCCTTCCATGGGACTTTACAGGCTGATTTCCCTAAAGTGCTTGATGAATCCAGGACCGATGTTCATGGCCGAAATGAACACAACCATAGAACTGGAAATGGTCGTAGTAAAGCTATGTGTTGGCAATTGTCTTGGTTTACACCAACAGTAGAACAGTTCAAAACTATGGGTCACTGGTTTGCCATGTAAATCCGATTGTCATTAAGTAGGAAAGGTTCAAGGCGAAAGCTACCTATTTCGATGCAGCTTTATTTCACGGAAACTCTCTTAGTGTCTCATGAATATTTAGATAATTGTGGGGATTGTAAGAAATTTTCTAAATATGGTTGTAGGAGGTTATATATAGAATATAAAAGGATGTAATCCTTAAGTGAAGAGTTTAAACCCTTGGGTTTAAAGGGAATGGTATGTCCTTTGAATGTAAATGACATAACCCTTATGAATTGTCTTAATAAACATAAGGGTACCTTTTCAATGGTAACCCTCCATGTCTATAAATAAGACATTCATTCCCATTTCAATTCACTGGATTATTCTATATAAATTCTCCAATTCTCCAAGAGTCTTGCATACTAGAGGTATTTTGAGTAAAAGAGAGTTCCCACCATTGTCTTAGTTCAAGAT
Source organism: Zanthoxylum bungeanum (assembly GCA_019454045.1). Lineage (NCBI taxonomy): Eukaryota > Viridiplantae > Streptophyta > Magnoliopsida > Sapindales > Rutaceae > Zanthoxylum > Zanthoxylum bungeanum. Next base: position 11,927 of record SKCR01004380.1, read on the forward strand.
CATGTTAAGGAGTGTCTCTTGAACAAAAGGAATCCAAGTTATCCTGGGAGGACGTTAGCCACAAAATTCGTGGAGCACCGAGACGGGGCTAATAAGTTCTTAAGGACAGAGGCAACTCGACTTGGACCACATTATTTCGTCGTTTTCCAGGTTTTTCATAATTCACTAATTTTTATGGTTTATATGCAATGTTGGCATGTTAATTTAGATCTGAATTTGTGTTCTGGTTGATTGTTTAATGGATGTTTGATTTCGTTTGACAACACCATTCATCCAGCAATAATTTCGATCAATTAGCATTAAAAAAACATTTTTACATGAAAAATAAAAGCATTTTTCACCTAACCTTAATTGCCAATGCACCTGCTTTCTTAGACACAATAAGAGTTAATCGAAATAATATAAAACGACAAACGATATCAATTAGATTTATGTTTGTTAGTTCCATTTTTATCGGCAATATCCGTGATAAAAATAATTTCAATTGAGTTGTAAAAAGTATTAAAGATCTCGGTGCAATTGGACTGGTATTTTGGCAAAGCTATGCAAGAAGATCAGATATACGTTAGTGCTGTGTTCGATGAAGCGTTCGAATGCGTAGCGTTAGTGTCACGTTCGTGTTAGGATTCGAATGAAACTTGACAGAAGGTTCTTGTGCATAGTAGAACCTACCCGGAAAAAATTGGTTCCTAACTAAGTAGAACCAGAACCTACCCAATTAAATATGGTACCCTATTATTCGGTTCTAATTCGGTTCCGGTCCGGTTCGAATTACCCTATTTATATAACATTGTCATTAGTAAATATAATGATATCTGTCGGAAATGCATTTGTAAGGACAAGGTGTTTCAGCAATACCACCTATTACAACAGACAACGAAAGGCTCAGAACATCAGCTTACAGAAGCTAAGAAGGTATTGACATTGACTTTCAGCAGACATAAAAATGTCAGTAGTAGCATTTCAAGTATTAAACAGATAACAATGAAAAATACTTATAAGAGAGAGATAATTAAAAAAAAATCATATCTCACCTACTTTAATTAATTTCTATTTGATATAGGAGAAAACAGCTTCATTCAAATTAACTACTTTCTTAGTAGCCTTGATAGCTATTTTTGTTGGGAAATCTCTAAGTCCCAGGATCAATTATCAAGCAAGAAACATAAGTGCGAATACACGGAGAAGTTGCGGAATACTTACATCGATCTGTTGAGCGATGCGGCGAAGAACAAAAATCTTTTTCCCCCTCCTAGATGGCTCGGCAGTGAGCAGATATTGGGTCCTCCATTTTCGGCCATCTCCAAGTTCTAATCTCCAAGCTTCATTTGGTGATTCCTTGCTCACAAGTGGGTTTCCCTATCACCTTAGGATGTCTCTATAGTGTGCTAGCACTCTTGATTTTGCAACAAAATCATGACTTTACTTCTTCATGGCTCACGGTTTTTGAAGAACCAGTGAAGAGAAGAAAAATGGCCTCTAAGGCCGAGAGAGAGAGATGAAGTGAGGAAGAGAGAGTGTTATGTGTTGTGTCATTGGTAATTGATTTTTCAAAAATCATATACACAATTTTTGGCTTTCAAAACTCAAACCAATTAAAGCTTTGCCAACAACTACCATCAATCAATCAATCAATCAAATTGTCACATCACTCAAAGTGACATGTGATTTGACGCTTGATGTGATTAATGATTTGACGCTTGATGTGACTTGCGGGCCGCACTTGAATTCGAAATGCGAGTGCGCTCGCAAACACTATCGGGCTCGGGTTCGCTAATTCCAAATTAACGAATTTTCCGTTGCGACGTAATTAAAAAATTATGCCTAGCAAAATTACTATTCACATCGCTAACGAATTAATTCTAAATTAACTCGTTCGCCCGAATTAAATTCTAAATTTAATTCTGCGTCGAAATCCAATTTCGTATAATATATCGAATATATTAATTAATCGATTAATTCCAAATTAATCGTTCTCTCTCTTTAAATGATATTTTATCCCAGATAAAATATCTCTGTAATTAATCCCAGATTAATTTTCTCTCTTATCTAATTAATCCCAGATTAATAAAGTACGAGTCATACGTCATCGGTGAATCTTCGGGAAGCGACCCATGAGATCCCCGGATATGTTGGCAGTAAATTTGGTCGTCGGACTATCCGAACACGTAAATACCTAGTACTACGTTTTTACCGATTTACAAGACAAGGTTTGCTTCTAGCAAAGCGCCATGCCTACCCAATTCTCCAGAAATATCCTTACAGGAATATGTGATCTATATCAGGCGTAGTATACGTAGTATTGCGTATTTCGATCCAGTATCGGATGTCACGTGCTAGGCCTGGGGCTGGAATTATGTATGCCCTGTACGAAGCACATATCGGATCTCTGGTAACTAGTCTCTATAATCGGATAAACATGACCTAGTCATTTTATCCCGATGACTGCAGTACATAAGAGAACCAGTTTCGTATCCTACGTGACCATCATCTCCAGTATGAATGGAGTGATACTTCCGTCTTGACATCACACCCAATACACTACGATTTTCAATATACCCAGCAGAGAGGTACACAGAACCTGTTAAAGCCCTGGACGACCTAAAACCAAAGCATATTGATTGTCGCAAGTATTAGAGGTGCAAGTCTCAGGTTAAGACCAAATACACCTACCCTGATTCGGACTTCCATTGACACATAGTCATACTACCAATGGAATTCCGAGGGGTCTATCCAGAGCGAAGCTGTTTTCCATACCATCGGTAAAACACAACCTCCTACTACACTTGCATGAGTATCTTATACCCAAATATATGAGAACTATGTCGTTATGCCCTCACAACGCGCACAAGTGTAATACTAGTCTTTTACGCATTATCGATGTCAAATCTTGATAATACTCTGACTAGGGATATTTAATGATTAAACCTTCATGGATTGATACTGTCTCATATCATCTCAATCCAGGAACTAATCATAAGGACCTCCTATCATTTATACATCTTGGTGATCTAATCACAAATGATAAAAGAGCAATTTCCTTTGTCACATAGTTAATTTGTACAACAACACCATGATTTGTACAAATAGTGACGCTATGGGTCATAACTGTCCAACAATCTCCCACTTGGCCTATAGCCAGTCACTCGAGTGTCCTACACCCGAACTATGTACGGTTCGCTCAAATTACTGAGAAAAGACTTTCGTCAGCGGATTTGCATGATTATCATCTGATGTGATTTATACGATCATCACATCGCCACGATGTATGATTTGAACGAATCAGATGAATATCGAAGTATATATCTGGATCGTTGATGAGACCATTAATTCTTTAGCCTGTGTTGAAGCCTAGCTCAGCTGCTAACAGAACGATATCTAATCTAATTAGATTTATTATCGACCCAAATAGCTTCTATTGCTACCTCAGCTGCAGCAATAACCCGCTTTTGTTGTTTATTCGGTAACAATATCTTGCTTGGAAGATTTCCAGCTCACTGTTCCGTTATTCAAACTTTATAGTACCGTTGTTACGAATTATAGTCTTTTTATCGGTTAGGAAACTTGCAACAGTGATCCCAGTCACTTCAAGTTCTCATTCTCCATAGTTTAAGACAGCATCCTTAGTTCATCTAAGATACTCAAGGATGTTCTTAACATCAATCCAGTGACTATCACTTGGATTGGGCTGTTTGTGACTCCATGTGCTCAAAGCGTATGAGACACCAGGTCGCATACATTTATTTCAATGTACGAGTTCTCGGAGAGTTGTCAACAACTTTAAATCTATCCCAGTAGATCTTTATTCCTAGAATAAAGGTTGTTTCTCCCAAGAATTCTACGGAGAATTTTCTCGAAAGCCAAGCTTTCACCGATTGTATTTTATGGGAATCTCATTTCCAAGAAATGATTTGTCATTATTATACAGGACATTCAATGTCAGTGCGCTCCCACTAACCTTCTTATATACACAAGAATCATTTTGGTTTTGAATTAAATCATACACCATTATGATTACATCAAAACGATAATTCCAAGAACCCAATGCTTGCTTCAATCCATCCATAGATCAAATAACCTGCAAACCTTGTTTGCTAGTTTTGGTACGACAAAACCGTCAGGATGTTGTAAACATCCTCCAAAAGGTTTCCGTTAAGGAAAGCGGTTTTGGCATTTAGCTGCCATATTTCATAAATGAAACATGCAGCATTAGCAAGCATTATCCAAATGGATTTACTGTGGCAACAGGTAAAAGGTTTCATCGTAATCGACAAAATGTTGATAACGATACCTTTTCGCTACAAGACTAGCTTAGTACGTTTGTATGTTGCCATCCATGTATGTCTTCCTTGAAGACTTATATAGTACCAATAGGCACAATGCCTTTCGGTACAACAACTAGTGTCTAAACATAGTTGGTATACATGGAATCCATTTCGGATTTCATGGCACTTTGCCATAATAGGGAGTCGATACCTTGTATCACTTCCTCATACGTAGTCAGTTCGTATTCCTCAATAAGATTGACATCTTTATGAGGTGAGATCAGAAACCCATACCCCAGGTTATTTTCTTACTCTCTCCGACTTACACAGTTCTTGTGTATTCGAAGATTACTGGTATAGTTACATCATTGATGAACTATTTGTGTTCCCTTAAGGAATCGGTGCCTGGAATAGTATTACTCCGATTTTCATCGAGTTTGACTATCCTCCCACTTTCCACTGCATATAGGTATTCCTCTTAGGAAAACCGCATGGTGAGCAACAATTACATTGTTCTCATGTGAGTTGTATAAGTACTTATACTTTGGTTTCCCTAGGATAACCCACAACTTGGCACTTATCCGATTTGGGTTCTAATTTGGTATCATCCAAACATATGCCTAGCATCCCAAATCTTCAGGAATGAGAAACCCGGTTTCTTTCCTGTTCATATCTAATATGAATTCTGTCAAACAGATTTTTATGGAACCTTATTCAAAATAAGTATTGCACTGTTAATGTGTATCTGTTGAAGGAAATGGTAGCTCAGAGCGACTCATGATTAACATTATCATGTCCAACAAAATTCAGTTACTCTGTTCGGACACACCGTCAAATTGACGTGTTCCGTGAGGAGTCCTCATTGAAAAAATACTATATTCTTTCAAGTATATGTGAAACTTATTGCTTAAGTATTTTCATCATGGTCTAACCGTGATGTTTTTATACTTTAGCCGATCTGTTTGTTTATTTCATGTCGAAACTATAAAAGTTTCTGATTTGTGTTTCAAAAGAGACACATAACCATAACGCGATGCCACATCCGTAAAGGTCACGAAATATTCATATCCACCTCTAGCCTAGCTAGATATGGGCCCACTTGCTTCACTATGAACTAGGGCTAACAGATCGGTGGCACTAACTCTTTTACCAAGTAAATAGTATTTTAGGGACTTTGCCTAATAAACTAGATTCGTAGACTTTATTTGAATAGGATCAAATCAGTCCTAGTACCCACCCTTTGAAAGTGTGGATATACGAGTCTTGTTTAATAGTGTCCCAGACAACAATGCCACAATTAAGTTTCAACTGATTAAATCAGTTTGAGCTAATTGTTTGTCATTTTGTACGTTTGAGATTTATTTATATTCAAAATATAAATACTGTTATTCACATCTAATGTGTTTATCTCAATATCATCTTTATATAATAAAACACTTTAGTGTTCTAGAATATAAAGGTTTACCCGCAACGGGTTAAACCCTGATATAGAGATAATGTATCTAGTCAAACTAATTACATTTTAACAGTTTCCTAATTTAAGTACACACCCGAAGGGTAGTTCCTAAACTTAGGTTTCTACGGTTAAAACAGTGACTTTCGTCCCGTTTTCAATTCGCAGATTTCTCAACTGAAGTCAGTATCCTGCTCATAGCAGATTCTGCACATCAATATATATTTATGTACCACACTTAGTATTTAAAATCCAATTTTCATACTAGTAGTGAACATAATTTTGACAAACATATTTGAAGTCAGAGCCTTGCTCGTTTTTCAATTCCTTCATGTCTGCCTTGTTCAAACGGCAGTCACGCTTCCGCGATCCCGTTTGCCACAATTTAGGTAGACATTTTGGGATATGTCCTTTATCTTCCCAGAAGATTATAATGATTTTACCTTTGCCCTTTTCAGTACCCCAAAAGCCTTTGGCCAAGCCTTGGCCTTCCGGAATGTCGAAATAAGACGCGCGCCTTGCCCTTCTTGCCTTATTGCAAACTTTGACTTTGTCTCCTTGAGAATAGCCATTAACTCACCATGTATTCACACAAGCATGTTATCAATCAATCTAATCCAATTAATTAATCTGATAATTAATGACCATCCAATGTTCAAACAACGATTTGATTTTGTGCGAGTCCAACTCGTTTTGCGAATAAGTACTCAAAGTATGAATTCTGAATTAAATTAAACTACAACATTAAATCCAATTTAACTTGCATTTAATACTAATTCATTTATTTAATTCCAAATTAAATACTACACTTTATTAACGAACCTCTACGACTTAAATTCCAAATTTAATCGTTATGGGTCTCAAAGCCCGATTAACATCCAATGTTAATTTAATTAAAGTTCAATGGGCTTTTAATTGATTTCATAAGGCATGGACTTTTGGTCAACTTGGGTCAAACCCAAAGACTAAAGCCCATTTAAAGGAATCACCCTTATTTGCCTAGAAACCAATTTAGGCCCATTAGGCCCAATTAAAGTTAAAGGTCCATTAGTCATAATTGGACTTTATGGAAATGGTTTTTGGCCCAATTGGATCCAACCAATTTTCCTAAACCAATCTTGATACAACCAAGCCCAATAAGCCCAATTACAACATTACAAGCCCAAATCCAATTTAAGCCCAACTTAATTAAATTATAAAAATTCCAATTTCACAATTTAATTAACCAAAGTGTATTACATAATTAATTACCCAAATCAATATTTCCAAAACACCAATTAGCCTAATTAATCATGCTCATTAACATCAAAACATGTCCAACACATTTTAATCAAAAATCAAACCCAATTAACATGCTATAAGTCTCGGCTATGGTGGGATTTTGTCCAATTTCAAATTCAATCCAATTAATTCTCAAATCAATAATTCCCAATTGATCTCAACTCATCCAATGAATCAAAAATCAAAAATACCAAGACATTAGGGCATTATCCACATTCGGCCAAGCCATGTGATTTGGGGAAAATTGTTCCAAATAACTTTTCATGAAATTAATCCAATCAAACTTCAATTAAACTACATTTAAGCATACTCAATCATCCAATTTCATCAAATCATGCTCAAATACATTTTACCCAATTTTAACCCTAAATTCAAGTTTCATGCTTTTTACTCGCTCTGATACCATTGTTGGGAAATCTCTAAGTCCCGGGATCGATTATCAAGCAAGAAAAATAAGTGCGAATACACGGAGAAGTTGCAGAATACTTACATCGATCGGTTGAGCGATGCGGCGAAGAACAAAAATCTTTTTCTCCCTCCTAGATGGCTCGACAGTGAGCAGATATTGGGTCCTCCATTTTCGGCCATCTCAAAGTTCTAAGCTCCAAGCTTCATTTGGTGATTCCTTGCTCACAAGTGGGTTTCCCTATCACCTTAGGATGTCTCTATAGTGTGCTAACACTCTTGATTTTGCAACAAAATCATGACTTTGCTTCTTCATGGGTCACGGTTTTTGAAGAACCAGTGAAGAGAAGAAAAATGGCCTCTAAGGCCGAGAGAGAGAGATGAAGTGAGGAAGAGAGAGTGTTATGTGTTGTGTCATTGGTAATTGATTTTTCAAAAATCATATACACAATTTTTGGCTTTCAAAAGTCAAACCAATTAAAGCTTTGCCAACAACTACCATCAATCAATCAACCAATCAAATTGTCACATCACTCAAAGTGACATGTGATTTGACGCTTGATGTGACTTGCGGGCCGCACTTGAATTCGAAATGCGAGTGCGCTCGCAAACACTATCGGGCTCGGGTTCGCTAATTCCAAATTAACGAATTTTCCGTTGCGACGTAATTAAATAATTATGCCTAGCAAAATTATTATTCACGTCGCTAATGAATTAATTCTAAATTAACTCGTTCGCCCAAATTAAATTCTAAATTTAATTCTGCGTCTAAATCCAATTTCGTATAATATATCAAATATATAATTAATCTATTAATTCCAAATTAATCATTCTCTCTCTTTAAATGATATTTTATCCCAGATAAAATATCTCTGTAATTAATCCCAGATTAATTTTCTCTCTTATCTAATTAATCTTAGATTAATAAAGTACGAGTCATACGTCATCGGTGAATCTTCGGGAAGCGACCCATGAGATCCCCGGATATGTTGGCAGTAAATTCAGTCATCGGACTATCCGAGCACGTAAATACCTAGTGCTACATTTTTACCGATTTACAAGACAAGGTTGGCTTCTAGCAAAGCCCCATGCCTACCCAATTCTCCAGAAATATCCTTACAGGAATATGTGATCTATATTAAGCGTAGTATACGTAGTATTGCGTATTTCGATCCAGTATCGGATGTCACGTGCTAGGCCTGGGGCTGGAATTGTGTCTGCCCCGTACGAAGCACATATCAGATCTCTGGTAACTAGTATCTATAATCGGATAAACATGACCTAGTCATTTTATCCCGATGACTGTAGTACATAAGAGAACCAGTTCCGTATCCTACGTGACCATCATCTCCACTATGACTGGAGTGATACTTCCGTCTTGACATCACACCCAATACACTACGATTCTCAATATACTCAGTAGAGGCGTACACAGAACCTATTAAAGCCCTGGACGACCTAAAACCAAAGCATATTGATTGTCGCAAGTATTAGCGGTGCAAGTCTCAGGTTAAGACCAAATACACCTACCCTGATTCAGACTTCCATAGACACATAATCATACTACCAATGGAATTCCGAGGGGTCTATCCAGAGCGAAGCTGTTTTCCGTACCATCGGTAAAAACACAACCTCCTAATACACTTGCATAGTATCATATACCAAAATATATGAGAACTATGTCGTTATGCCCTCACAACGCGCACAAGTGTAATACTAGTCTTTTACGCATTATCGATGTCCAATCTCGATAATACTCTGACTAGGGATATTTAATGATTAAACCTTCGTGGATTGATACTGTCTCATATCATCTCAATCCAGGAACTAATCATAAGGACCTCCTATCATTTATACATCTTGGTGATCTAATCACAAATGATAAGAGAGCAATTTCCTTTGTCACATAGTTAATTTGTACAACAATACCATGATCTGTACAAATAGTGATGCTATGGGTCATAACTGTCCAACAATTTTATTCTGTAAGGATATTGAAATTATAGTCTTTAGGTCAATTAGTAATTAATCATAAAACTAGATGTTATTAATTCATGGCTGCTTGCAGATGCATGTTTGTCAAAGCAACCACATCGGCAGTTGCTATTCTTGGTGGCACTGAAGGTGTCAAGGGAACAATCTTTTTTACCCAGGAAGTAGAATATGGTAATTAATTTCAATTTAATCACAAATTAATTAGTTGGTTTGGTCATGGAACTTGTTGCTCTTTTTAATGTCCAAACTAATCTTTTTGTATTGTTTTTTTTCCTTCTAGTTCCGGTTCTATGGTCCGGTTCCGATTCCAGTTATTATGGAACCGAAACCGGACCGGTTACAACCGGTTCCTTATATTTAGAACCGAAATCAGACCGGTTACAATCATTTTCGGTTCTAAACCCGGATTTCTGGTTTGATTCCAACCGGTTCCGGGTAGACCCAAAACCGGTGCTCACCCCTAATAAGCACCCGGATAAACCTTGAAAAAATTTTCCGCCGTCTCTTTTGTTGAAACTGAACAGCTACTGAATTGAACTCCTTGCAGTTAACAAGCTTCGTTGTTGTAGATGTATTTCCTTTATGATCCAACGCTAGGATCAACCACCCGATCTTCCGAATTATATTTCGAAACCAACAAGCCGAAGTGTGGGCTCCACTCACAAGGATTAAGGTCTAAACTATTTAGAGATTAAGGATGTCACAACTTGTATTGGCTTAGGAAAAATTTCTCTCAACATTTGAGTAAGGTTTCTTTTCTCTCAACACTTGAGAAAATTTTATTTTCTCTCAACCTTTGATGAAACAAATTTCTAGATTTTAGAACTCTCTCTACTCTCTCTTTTTTCTCTTTCTCACAACCTTGTGTGAATGATGAATGAAGGTTAATCCACCATTGAGTGGAGATGGTAGAGATTATATTCTATCAAAGCCAGCTACTCTTGTCTCCAAGCTACCAATACTTTCTTGTAATGGCAAACATACTCAACACTTGAGTGGAAATGGTAGAGATAAGATTCCACTAAAGCCAACTACTCTTGTCATTGAACTTCTAATGGCTTTCTAGTAATGGAAAACACACTTAAGTGGATGCCTTACAAAGTTATAAGAAGCAATAACAAATGAAAAAGCAAATGCAATAGGTCATACCTAACCTTGGAGATAAGCACTTGGAGAGCATGGCAAGCCATGAGTTCTTGTCTCCATGATGACTCATTTATCATTATCATAATGATGATGTAATGATTTCATTTATGATGTAATAATTATCTAATAATTATTAGTAACTTAATTATCTTATAATCATGATTTTATTATCTCATAATCAAATAATTCTAGAAAACATTAAGTTAAACTATTTTAACATAGTTTTCATTTGTGACAAATTATATTATAATCTCATTAATAATATATAAATATTATATGAGTATATAATTAGACAATCTAATTTTATTAGGTTTGCTACAGTTAATCGAGCTAGTATGGGGACCAAATGGACCTACGGTTCCGAGCTCCAATAATATCGAAATATCAAATAATCTCATTAACTAAATATTCTGAATTATTAAATTCGCTTTATTCCACTAAAAACTCGAAGTTGCACTCTCGCTGCCGTAAATGGAAATAACAATAATCCGAACATATTCGGTCGTCTATCGATATATTCATTACACACAAATTAGCCTTTCACGAATATCTCATAATTAGAGTTGGGTCATAAGTCCGTTAAACCCTCTAATTATTTAACTTTAAGTACCAATGATTCTCTGATGAAAAATTTATTCATAACTGTTATTAACATAATTATTTCTATTCTCAATAGAAAGATGAGCGCTCTTTGTTCAAGTACCGAATCACCTCTTAAGCAAGATATTCTTCTACTTCTAATAAGAAAGAGTGAATTCCATGTCTATGTAAAACGTTCCCAGCTACACACCAAACCATATCCCAAAAATACGTAGTTATTGACCAGGAATGCTTCTTCCAACCTCACCATAGTAAATCAAAGAACATAGCCCGACATACACGAGTTTGTAGTACACTCAGGATTGAGATCGTACACATGGAGTACACTCAGGATTGACCATCTAGTAGATAAAATGAATTTCTACGATTAACGGATATTAAAAAGTGATAAGTGTGAATTATACACACTCATTCATGCATTATCATCTTATTATTTTGTTATATTCCATGTAATTTAATGTATTTTGGTGTTCTATTGATAAATAACATTAAGAGCATGGATTTTGGACAATTGTACGGGTTTTGAGAGCCTATGAATCTGACAGAAGCACGCGAGAAAAGTGGATAAGAACTGAATACAGTCATCCTGGAATTAAGGATGGCGCCGTGGCGCCAACATGTGACGTTGCGACGCCAAGCATGCCTCATAGAAAACACCTGAGGGTTTGGTGCCGCGGTAGAATTTGAGATGGATTAGGGCTTCAGCAGCTGAAGCGCGGAAGGACTCCGGGGTTTTCCTATAAATATAACATCACGTCCAAAACCTTGGGGAGGTCGATTAGACACAACAACAGAATTCAAAATACAAAAAATTAACACATCTAAAAGAAGAGATCAAAGCACAAAGGAATGAGAGAATGCGGTGAAGTCTGGAAACACAAGGAATTTGACTCGGGTTTCATTCTCTTTATTTTCTTCTTCAGACTCTTCTACTTATCATTATGTTCTGGATTCAATTGATATTGTGTTTTAATTTAGCCATGAACTATTTCTCTTATTTTAGAGTATGATGTAGCCTACTGCTTGAGACTATGTATTGATTGCCAAATAACTTTAATACAGATTTCATTCAGTTTATTTATGTTTTCCTGTACTTAATGCTTTTTATTTGTTTGCCAAAACTCTGATGATTATATGTTTGAAATCTTTCGCTCGGGAGAGGGGATTTCGAATAGGATTCGGGAATATAATTTAGGAAGTTTATAGAGTTCGGGAGAATCTTTATCTCCTTGAAAGCTGTTAATACAGAATCACGGGGCTTAATAAATTGTTAATCATTGGATTTTTATAGGGATATTGAATTTGGTAATTAAAAATATTTTCGATATTGCTCGGGAGAGAGAGTGGATTAATTTATGGATTATTGGCTTATAAATGTAGAATTTGAATAATAGTTAATTGACATCACAAATACATAGTTGAAGGCTAGGTTAATTCAGACTCTAGAATTTATCTCATCACTACTTTTGTAATAAAATTAATTTAATTTCTTATTTGTTTTTGTTTTTACTTTTCCAATTGAATTGAATTGAGATTTTGTGTCTAAATAAAGTTAAGGTTAATAATTATAGTACTTAGTGCAAATTAGATTCCAATCTTTGTGCGTTCGACATTCATACTTATCATCTACTAAAACTTGACACTGTACACTTGTGGTATAATAAAAAAAATCGCAACAAGTTTTTGGCGTCGTTATCGGGGATAGTGAATTTAATTAACATTAATACTATTACAAACAAAACTTGATTTTAATTTAGATTTTATTTTATTTTATTTTATCTGTTTACTTATTACATTTATTTGAGTCTTATTGTGTTCTTCACATCGGTACTTGATAGTGAATGAGACGATCCGTAAGTCTCTATTCACTATTGTTTGATCCTCAAATAGAGCGCACAACAAGAAGACTCAGAAAAGAAACAAAAATTGAAAAGCAACAATGGAAGCTACAAATGGAGAGAACAATCAGCGTTAAGTAGCAGTCACAGCTGAAAACAGAGAAATTGTTCCGTGTTAGGTATTAATCTGCGACTACTTTAAACCTGTCATTGATGATAATTATTCAGGAATTGCGTACCAACCAATTGACGCTAATAATTTTGAACTAAAACCTGTCCTTATCAATATGGTCCAACAAAACCAATACGGGGGATCAGTTGTAGAGGATCCTAACATTCATTTAAAGATGTTCTTAGAGATAGCTGACACAATTAAGATCAATGGGGTACCCAAAGAGACAATTAAGTTGCGCTTGTTCCCATTTTCTTTGAGGGATAAAGCAAGAGGTTAGATGCAATCCATACCTATGGGGAGCATCTTCACATGGGAAGACATGGCTATGCGATTTCTGGGGAAAGTCTTCCCCTGCTAAATCTGCCTAGCTGAGAACGGAGATAAGCATATTTAAGCAGCTAGAGACAGAGAATTTGTACGAAGTATGAGAGCGCTTTAAAAACCTACTCTGAAGATGCCCACAACATAATTTTGTAGATTGGGTACAAATCCAGCTATTCTATAATGGGCTGAATGGTCCAAATAGAACCATGGTTGATGCAGCCACTGGAGGAGCTCTATTCAAGAAGTCAGCGGAGGATACCTACAGTCTGTTAAATGAGATGGCCATTAACCACTTCCAATGGGCAAATGAACGCACTACGGTGACCAAGGTGGCAGACATACATGAAGTAGACTCTCTAGTTGCACTAACATCTCAAATTTCAACCCTCTCGACTCATGTAGCAGCCCTAATAAATCAACGAGTACAACCATATATTGAATCTGCGGCGGCTGCAAATATGCTATTGTTGGAAGGAGACCCGAGTTTTGAGAAAGTTCATTATGTGAATAATAGGAACTTCAACAATTATAGAGGTAACCCTTCATCAAACCACTATCATCCTGGACTCCGTCACCATGAGAACTTCTATTATGGCAACACAAAGAATTCCTTGCTAACCCCACCTGGTTTCAACAACCAGATATCAAATTCGAAACCATCATTAGAAGACCTCGTGAGCACATTTGTCGCCAATCCACAGAGAGGTTTGAAGAATGAGTCACGGCTAAAAACAACATTGAAACCTACATGGGAAATATGGGGGCAACGATGATATCATTAGAAGTCCAAATTGGCCAGCTTGCCTCTTCAATTACACACCCACAAAAAGGGGCATTCCCAAGCAATTCCGAGATAAACCCTAAGGAACAGTGTCAGTTATCACCCTTAGGAATGGAAGACATGTCGGGAATACCTCTGATGATCAAAGCAGCCAAGATAAGGAAGTATAGCCACAAGAGGATACAATAACAACAAGAGACCAGAGTAAACCCTCTCCAGTATATGTGAAACCCCAAATTCCCAAGACATCTCTTCTGTATCCCCAGAGATTCCAAAAGAAGAATTTGGATTCGTAATTCGCTAAATTTCTGGACATTTTCAAAAAGATTCATATTAACATTCCCTTCACAGATGCTTTGGAACAAATGCCCAACTATGTAAAGTTCAAGAAGGAGATCATGTCCAAGAAAAGAAAGTTGGAAGATTTTGAAACAGTGAATCTCACAGAGGAATGCAGTGCAATAATCCAAAAGAAATTGCCTCAAAAGCTTAAGGACCCAGGGAGCTTCACTATACCTTGCAACATCGGAGGCTCTACCTTTACTAAAGCCTTATATGATCTAAGAGCAAGCATTAATTTGATGCCTCTTTCTGTTTTCAGAAAACTGGGCCTTGGTGATGCAAAACCAACAAGTATGACATTGCAATTAGCGGATAGATCTCTCACTTATCCTAAAGGAGTCATTGAAGTTGTGTTAGTAAAGGTAGATAAGTTCATATTTCCAGCAGATTTTATAGTGTTGGATATGGAAGAAGATGAAGAAATCCCTCTGATTCTGGGACGCCCATTCTTGGAAACTTGTAAGGCTTTGATTGATGTGCAGCAAGGAAAATTGACTTTGAGAGTAGGCGAGTGTTGGTTTTAGCTAAGGTCCCAAGATCATAAACAAGCATGAAACATGTGTGAATACAAATCAATGAAGTTGCGGAATACTCACATCGAGCGGTTGAGCGACGCGGCAACGAACAAAACTCGAATTTCTGCTCATGGGACTGCTCGGCAGTGGCAGTAGCAGCTCACTGTTTTGGCGTCCATGGTGGTCCTTCGTCAAGCTCCAAGCTTCGTCGAATGGTTCCCGGCTCATGGGTGGACTTCCCTATCACCTTCGCATGTCTTTCGAAGTGTTAGCTCTTGATGATTTTTCCGTAAAACCATCACATTTTGCTTCCCATTTCTTATTGACTCTCGGCAGTGGGCTGCCTAAACTAGAAGAAATTTTGCCCTCCAAGGGCGTGAAGAAGAGAAGAAAATGGAGGAGAGAGAGAGATAATTGTGTAATGGATCAATTGATTTCCAAAATCAATTAATAAAAACGTATACCAAATTTTGAAAAAGCTTTCAAAAAGTCAATAAAATTTGGCTCCAAATTTGGCATTAAATGCTATCCACCTACTCACATCAATCCACCAATCAATGAATGGTCACATCACTCAAAGTGACATGATTTGACACTTGATGTGACGCTAGATGCGACTAGCGATTTGACGCTTGATTTGACTTGCGTGCCGCATTCGAATTTGAAATGCGAATACGCTCGCAAATAATCTCGGGCTCGGGTTCGCTAATTCCAAATTAACGAATTTTCCGTTGCGTCGTAATTAAATGATTACGCCTAGTGAAATCACTATTCACATTGCTAACGAATTAATTCTAATTTAATTCGTTCGCCCGAATTAAAATCAAATTTTAATTCCGCGTCGAAATCCAATTTCATTTAATATATAATATATATTAATTAATCTATTAATTCTAAATTAATCGTTATCTCTCTTTAATTGATATTTTATCCCAGATAAAATATCTCCGCAATTAATCCCAGATTAATTTTCTCTCTCTTCTTATTAATCCCAGATTAATTAAAGTGCGAGTCATACGTCATCGGTGAATCTTTGGGAAGCGACCCATGAGATCCCCAGATATGTTGGCAGTAAATTCGGTCGTCGGACTATCCGAACACGTAAGTACCTAGTACTACGTTTGTACCGATTTACAAGACAAGGTTGGCTTCTAGCAAAGTACTACGTAGTATTGCATATTTATGTCCAGTATCGGATGATCACGTGCTAGGCCTGGCGCTGGAATTGTGTCTGCCCCATACGAAGCACATGTCGGATGTCTGGTAACTAGCCTCTATAATCGGATAAACATGACCTTGTCATTTTATCCCGATGACTACAGTACTTAAGAGTACTAGTACCGTATCATACGCGACCATCATCTCCATATGACTGGAGTGACACATCCATTTTGACATCACACCCAACACACTACGATTCTCAATATACCCAGTATTGGCGTACACAGAACCTGTTAAAGCCCTGGACGACCGCAACCAAAGTATATTGATTTTCGCAAGTATTAGCGGTGCAAGTCTCAAGTTAAGACCAAATAAACCTACCCTGATTTCGGACTTCCATAGACACATAGTCATACTACCAATGGAATTCCGAGGGGGTCTATCTAGAGCGAAGCTGTTTCCCGTACCATCGGTAAAACACAACCTCATATTACACTTGCATGAGTATCTTATACCCAAATATATGAGAAATATGTCGTTGTGCCCTCACAACGCGCACAAGTGTAATACTAGTCTTTTACGTATTTATCGATGTCCAATCTCGATAATACTCTGACTAGAGATATTTAATGATTAATCCTTCGTGGACTGATACTGTCTCATATCATTCTCAATCCAGGAACTAATCATAGGGACCTCCTATCATTTATACATCTAGGTGATCTAATCACAAATGATAAGAGAGCAATCTCCTTTGTCACATAGTTAATTTGTACAACAACACAATGATCTGTACAAATAGTGACACTATGGGTCATAATTGTCCAACAATCTCCCACTTGGCCTATATCCAGTCACTCGAGTGTCTGACACCCGAACTATGTACGGTTGGCTCAAACTGCTGAGAAAAGGCTTTTGTCAGCGGATTTGCATGATTATCGTCTGATGCAATTTATTCGATCATCACATCGCCACGATGTATGATCCGAACGAATCAGATAAATATCGAAGTATGTATCTGGATCGTTGATGAGACCATTAATTCTTTAGTCTGTGCTGACGCCTAGCTCAGCTGCTAACAGAACTATATCTAATCTAATTAGAGTTATTATCAACCCAGAAGGCTTTTATTGCCGCCTCAGCTGCAGCAATAACCCCCATTTGTTGTTTATTCGGTAACAGTATCTTGCTTGGAAGATTTCCAGCTCACTGTACCGTTATTCAAACTGTATAGTACCATTGTTACGACTTATAGTCGTTTTATCGGTTTGGAAACTTGCAGTAGTGATCCCAGTCACTTCAAGTTCTCCATCTCCATAGATTAAGACAGCATCCTTAGTTCTCTAAGAAACTAACGGATGTTCTTAACATCAATCTAGTGACTATCACTTGGATTGGCCTGTTTGTGAATCCATATGCTCAAAGCGTATGAGACACGAGGTAGCGTACATTTTTCAATGTACGATTTCTCGGAGAGTTTTATCGAAAGTCAAGCTTTCATCGATTATTATTATGGGAATATCATTTCCAAGAAATGACATATTATCATTATTTATAGGACAACCACTGTCAGTGCGCTCCCACTAACCCTTTTATATACACAATAATCTTTTCATTTTTTGAATTAAATCATAAAGCATTATGATTACATCAAAACGATAATTCCAAGAACCTAATGCTTGCTTCAATCCAAACATGGATCGAATAACCTGCAAACCTTGTTTGCTAGTTTTGGTACGACAAAACCGTCAGGATGATGTAAACATTCTCCTAAAGGTTTCCTTTTCAGGAAAGGGATTTTCCCGTTAAGCTGACATATTTCACAAATGAAACATGAAGCATTAGCAAGCATTATCCAAATGGATTTACCATGGCAACAGGTAAAAGGTTGAATCGTAATCAACACAATGTTGATAACGATACATTTCCGCTAAAAGCTATGTTGCTATCCATGTATGTCTTCCTTGAAGACTTATATAGTACCAATAGGCACAATGCCTTGCGGTACATCAACTAGTATCCAAACTTGGTTGATTTACATGGAATCCATTTCGGATGTCATGGCACTTTGCCATGATAGGGAGTCGATACCTTGTATCACTTCCTCATACGTAGTCAGTTGGTATACCTCAATAAGATAGACATTTTTATGAGGTGAGATCAGAAACCCATACCCCAGGTTGTTTTCTGAATCTCTCTGACATACATGGTTCTTGTGTATTCGAAGATTAATGGTATAGTTTCATCCTTGATGAACTATATGTGTTCCATTAAGGATTCGGTGCCAAGAACAGTATCACTCCAATTTTCATCGAGTTTTACTATCCTCCCACTTACCACTGCTTATCGGTATTCCTCTTAGGAAAAGCGCATGGTGAGCAACAATCTAATTGTTCTCATGTGAGTTATATAAGTACAATACTTATGGTATCCCTAGGATAACCTACAATTGGCACTTATCCTATTTGGGTTTTAGTTTGGTATTATCCAAACATATGCCTAGCATCCCAAATTTACAGGAATGAGAAACCCGGTTTCTTTCCCGTTCATATCTAATATGAAATTTTTCAAACAGATTTTAATAGAACCTTATTCTAAATAAGTTCTTGCACTGTTTAAAGCTTATCCGTTGAAGGAAATAGTAGCTCAGAGCGACTCATGATTAACCTTATCATGTCTAACAAGATTCGGTTACTCAGTTCGGACACACCGTCAAATTGACGTGTTTCGGGAGGAGTCCTCATTTGAAAGAATACTTTACTCTTTCAAGTATATAAGAAACTTATTGCTTAAGTATTTTCCATTACGGTCTTACCGTGACGGTCTAATACTTTAGCCGATCTGTTTGTCTATTTCGTGTCGAAACTCTAAAAGTTTCCGATTTGTGTTCTTCAAAAGAAACAGATAACCATAACGCGATGCCACATCCGTAAAGGTCACGAAATATTCATATCCACATCTAGCCTAGCTAGACATGGGCCCACTTGCTTCACTATGAACTAGGGCTTACAGATCGGTGGCTCTTACACTTTTACCAAGTAAATAGTGTTTTAGGCACTTTGCCCAATAAACTAGATTCGTAGACTTTATTTGATTGGAATCAAATTAGTCCTAGTACCCACTCTTCAAAAGTGTGGATATACGAGTCTTGTTTAAATTGTGTCCCATACAACAATGCCACAAATAAGTTTCTTCTGATCAAATCAGTTTGAGCTATTTGTTTGTCATGTTATATGTTTGAGATTTATTTATATTCAAAATATAAATGTTGTTATTCACATCTAATGTGTTTATCTCAATATCATCTTTATATAATAAAACACTTTAGTGTTCCAGAATATAAAGGTTCACCCGCAGCGGGTTAAACACTGATATAAAGATAATGTTTCTAGTCAAACTAGTTACATTATAACAGTTCCTTATTTAAGTACACACCTGAAGGTAGTTCCTAAACTTAGGTATCTACGGTTGAAACAGGGACTTTCGTCCCATTTCCAATTCGCAGATTTATCTCAATTGAAGTCAGTATCCTGTTCATAACAGATTATGAACATCAATAAATATGTTTTATGTACCACACTAAGTATTTTGTCCATCGAGGATGTGTTTGAATCACGAGAGCTTTGTCACATATCGGTGTCTTGTCCAAGTTGTGGTTTGTTGGCCAAATTCAAGACCGCTTCTTGTCTATCGACATTGATTACGAAGCTTTCCATGGTCAATGGGTCACGCTTAACTGGGATCACTAAGTTTGTTGTGCCAAAACCAAGGCTTAGTTGATTCAGAGGAAAAAGGTTAGGCAATAGATTGGATATATTGGCATATATAAGATATATGTTTCGGACTTGGATGTCCCCCTACTGGATCTAAGAATTGGATCGGATCCAATTGATCTTAGAGATCTACTTAGTTAATTATCATACAATTTGTTGGCCAAAGTCAAGATTGTGTGATATTTAACGGGATCCTAGCCCACTAAGAAACACGGTTTCTCGAGTACTCGACAGAGGGTTAGAGGCTCACCGAAAAATAGTGGGAGGCAAGAATTGAATTTGCAATATTCGTTTAATTACTTGCCATACGCGCTCAATCACAAATATCATTTGTCAAATAAATTAAATGTTAGTTGGACTAATATTTAAATCGTTGTTTTAATTAACAGTTGGACTGTATTCAAGCAATTAAAGTATAGTTGATTAATATAGTTGGACTATAATAATCATTATATTTAATAGTACCTAAATCGTTGATTAAATAGTTGGACTATTAGAATTAGGATAAAATTGAAAGATTGACATTTAAAACATAATCCTAGGGAAAATGTATTTAAATGCTTTAATTTTCAAATTCGGAATTAATTTCATGATGGTCCTGGAAACTAATAAGTTACTTTATTTGATAAAATAACATATTAGGCCTAAGCCCGGAGTTAAGCAATTAGTAGAGCATGATCTTTGGAAGATTCTTGTGATGATAACTTAAGTGCTTAATCCATTAAGCTTGTCGCATTAGACTCCTTAATTTCTTAATCAGAACTAAGGATTAGATCCTTAAAGTATGATAAAGAAATTGAAGGATCTTCATAGATCTATAATTAGATCTTAGAAGTACTATAATTGCAATACTAACTCTTGGAGAGTTAATGACTATTCTCAATGAGACAAAGTCAAAAGATTTGCATAGACAAGTAGCGCAAGGCGCACCTTACTTCGATATTCTAGAAGGCCTAGGCTTGGCCAAAGGCTTCTAGAGTATTGAAAAAGGCAAAGGCAAAATCATTATAATCTTCTGGGAAGATAAATGACATATCCCAAAATGTCTGCCTAAATTGTGGAAAACGGGATCGCGGAAGCGTTTTTAGAGTTTTTACTATTCACAATGAGGAAGTAACTTCCCCAGCTAGGATGAAAGGAATTACTTTTACTATTTACTATTTTAGATGTCTCTCATAAAATAATATATAAACTTGTGATAATATTACCAACCGACCAATCTGGCGGTATCCTTTTTAAGTCAATATTTTAAATAGTGAATATATTATTTTAAGGGAGATTAATCTAAATAGTAACAGTAAAAGAATTACCTTTCATCCTAGCTGGGGAAGTTACTTCCTCATTGTGAATAGTAAAAACTCTAAAAAGTAAAAAAAGTAAATTACTATATTAACAAAACGTAATTAAAATTATTTACAAAACTAAAAACTAAAAAAAACTAAAAACTAAAAGAAACTAGAGAGATAAACTCTCTCTTTATATAGAATAGAAGAGAGAGAGTGGTACCTCTAAAACTGAAATCTCGAGCTCAATTTATAGGCCTCGGTAGGCTTCCAGCATCGCGACAACAGGGCCTCTGGCGTCGCTACGCCAGCTTTTGTTGACGTGGCACGCTCTGGTTCGCCAGTTTGAAGATTCTGGATAAGCTGATAAGGTGACACGTGGCGGGTGGTTGGGCTTCAATTATTGTGACACGTGGCGGCTTCTGATTGGTCGATGAAATTCTTATCCGCCACGTGTCAGATAAGGATTAGATACTCAATGATTGATGCTGACGTGGCACTGACGTGGCGACATGTGGGAAAGAGACTGTCGGCACCGTAGGATTGCGACACATGGCACTTCCTGATTGGCTGATGATGACGTGGCGGTGAGGTGGCAATGTTGACTTGTTGACTTGCTGACGTGGCTGATGACATGGAAATGACCTGGAGTGACACGTGGCACACGTGGCGATGACGACTATCGGCACCGTAGGATGCTGACAGGTGGCACGGCGCATGTTAGCAGATCGGTTGTGATGGTGACACGTGGCACGGCGCACGTTAGCAAAGTCAAACTTTTCTCATATTCTGATTTGTGGACCCGGCGCACGTTAGCACTGTTCGGCGCACGTTAGGCGTCGCGACACTGAAGGTCTTGGCGTCGCGACGCGGGAATTTACTAAAATGCCTGTTTTGGCCTAAATCACCTCCAGAATGTCCTGAAACTTTATTTATCTATAAAATAACACAAAACACATCAAAATATTCACAAAACCCAAGAAACTATACAAAATATTAGGTTAAATGAGTGGGAAATAGTGATATAAATACCACTCATCACACCCCCAAACCTAACATTTTGCTAGTCCTCGAGCAAAACATAAAATAACATAAATAAATTAACTAAGCCACTTCCGTAGGGATCACGGTTGCATTTAGCGTATGCAACAAGCCTTTAAACCCCTAGGTGTCCCTAGTGGACGAGTTATAGTCTCGTGAGGGTTTACAGCAATGATACCCACAAACATTTTACAAAAGTAAAAAGGTAGTAAAACTAATGCACACAAAAGCAAAAAGACAAGCGAAAAGAGAATAAAAGTTGTCCTCAGAGAATGTTTAGTATCAAAGTTAGAGGAACCTTCAAAATGCATATCTTTACTAAAATCCTTTTATTTGAACAACATACCTAAGTCAGACTCAAAGTGTATGTGTGAATAGTCCAGTAAATAGCTTCGATTCTAAGTTATCAACTTAGTGATTTTGTCTCAATTCTCAATAGTTAATGGGTCAAACCAATCTGAGTATCTAAAATAGTTTTGTCTACCATAATCAACTCAGGTGAGGTATGTAATTTTTCTGATTTTCTGATTTTCTGATTTTTTTCTTTCTTTTTATTTTTCTATTTTTTATTTATATACAATATCTTACGTCTATGTAGCGAATGTTGGGTCGGTGACTCCCAAACCAGTTGGCTTTAGGGCACCAGGTGTTAAGACACCCCTATGGACTTAATTACCCAGACTTCAGATATAAATATATTTTTTTGCAGCATCTTCGATTCATGTAGCGAGCTTTGGGCCACTGACTCCCAAACCAGTTGGTTTTGGGCACTAGGTGTTAAAACACCATTACAGACTTAATAACCCGGATCTTAGATGCTTTATTTTTGTACATCGGGATTTTTTTTTTTTTTTTACATACCCCACATAATAATAATTGTTGTAGACAAAAACAGATGCTAATTAAACGGTCATTCATTAACCACCAATTATTTTAACTAGTCACTTTGTTAACTCCTTATTATCTAACTACTTATTAAACTGTTTTAATAGTGCATGCGAGTTTGATCTAGATAAGAAATTCAAATTAGGGATATAAGCGTAATTAACATTTATCTTTTCCTAAAACTTTTTAACTAAACAAACAATCAAATCATCGGACTTTTTATAGATTTTAAAATTTTTGATTTTTTTTTGGATTTTCGATTTTGAAAACACACAAATAAACGAAATACGGAAATAAAATTACTAAAATTAAACGGAAATCATGCAAAAACGAAAAAATTTTAACGAAATTTTGTTGCATAAATGAAAAATTTTAACGGAATTTTATTGCATAAATGAAAAATTTTAACGGAAAGTTTTAATACAAAAGTTTTGCACCCCCAAACCTAAATTAAGCATTGTCCCCAATGCGTTCAAAACATAAACAAAAGATAGGAACAATGGTACCGAGTTTAAGCGTCAGTCTCATCCACATCGCTGTCTGCCGGTGGATATGGTTGCAATTGATCCTCTCGGATTCCCACATGCAATGCAATTTGTTGGAGCAGTTGAACCATATATCATTGCTGCGATTCCAATCTGGCGACTCTCTCAGGTATGGTGCGAGACTGTGCTGCCCTGCGTGACTGTGAGGGTGGCTGCTGTGGAGCAGCTGCAGGTGCTGATGAAGATGGTCCGACAGGTATCTGCCTCTCTGCTCGGAGCTGCTGTATCAGTCGGGGAGTCAGAGCTGTCATGGGCTGCATAGGTTCTTCTTGCGGGTCAACTGGAACCATACCCAAAGTGCATAAGGAAGTGATCAGGTAAGGGTAATACAGTCCAGCTTGCGATTGGGTAGCAGCCCAACCAATATTTGTAGAAATAAGCACTCCCACGTCAATGGATAGCCCCATCATCAAACAGTACAACAGAACCATCCTCTCCCTGGTGACAAAAGTGATGTGGGTACCCGGAATGAGTGATCTCGTGAGGAAGTGAAACCAAACCCGCGTATCTGGTTTGAGGAACCTAGAACTCATCTTCATGTATTCCCCACTGTTGCTCATCTCCCAAGTAGCATTGGGGATACATAACTCATCTGTCAGCTGTGAGATCTCAATCTCGTTCCTCATAGCCGTATAATCATCCACCTCCATCTCTGGGATCCCATAAAATTTATTGATCGTTACCGAGTCAAAGGCAATCTGTCTCCCTCTCACCATAACCTGATAAGCGACATGCTGAGCAGCATTCGCGTAAAATTCTCGGATAACTGTGATGCACGCCGGTTTGGGTTGCTGACAAAGACTCTGCCAATGTTGGTCGGTAATCATCTTGTCTATGTCCGGAAATATCCCAGGGGTAATCTCAAAGCCCCTCTCGATGATTCCGACCTTATTTCTCATCCCCTTCTCGTAGTGCTGTTCTGCAGCCGCTGAAACAAATTTGAACTGATCAAAATCTGGTTCTGCTGATGTCGAGCCCCTGGCCCTCTTCGGCATTTTTCAGAAAAATCCGGCAGAGTCACCCCTGAATTTCTGATTATCCAACACAACCTAAATCTATCTCAAATGCCACAAACACCCCAATTCAACTCTTCGCCCCCACGACTACGAATCAAATAATCAATCAACACTTCCACAACTCAAATCACATAACCAATCATCCAAATTTTCAATCTACCAAATCAATTTTACCAAATCAAATATTTTTTTATCAATTTCCCCGTCAATTCCAGATTTGGCAATGGAGGATACTGACCGGCGTAAACACACACGTATAACGCAAGCGCACGTATCGTTCAAGTAGTATAAAAATATCGATCCCACGAGGACTTAATATCTAAACTATTAATTTTATGAGGTCAAATGATTACTAATATCTAACAAGTTGATTGATTGATTTAAAATGGTGACGATTCTAAATTTAAAAACAAGTAAATAAAATGGTTCGAAAGTAGGTTGGTGGAAATTCAAATTATAAAAGCTATCCAGGGTTGTGATTTATTCCAATATTATTTAAAAGATGAAGTGGTTATCTTATAGTTGGGTAAAATATTGATTTATTAACCTGGAACACTAAATTATGTAAAAGCCTCTTCCGATGGTCAATTACAAATACCTAGTATAATCCAATTGAACCATATGTCTATGTCAACCAAATTACCTAGATTCATTAAGTTTGAGTTCCAATTATGGCTACCCCCGCCCGACAGGTATATTCCTATCCTGTATGGAAATCTATTAAAGGGTTATCTATCCTCAAGGAAGATCGTGGGCTATTGAGTCTAAGGTCTTAAACATAAAATCCCTATGTCTAGTTCATTTTAAGTTTACCTAATCAATTTTATTAATGGCCAGTTAATAAAAAGCATTAAGATAAGACTCAATAATAAATCTTTAAATTACCCAACCTATAATCTAACCCTTATAAAACAGTGATATTGAAATTCATCACAACCCCAGATAACTGGCTTAGTTACGACACATATTTACGGGTAGTAAAAACTTAAATAAAATAAAAGACATAAAGTAAATTGCTGAAAAGTAAATAAAGTAAAAAGTAAAAAGTAAAAAGTAAAAAGTAAAAAGTAAAAAAAAATTAAAAAAAATTACTGAAAGTAAATTGTTGAAATTAAATAAAGTAAAAGTATAATAAAAGAGAATGCTGGGGTTAGAGGATCAACTTTTATTACTACTATTTTAGATATCTCCCTTAATATAATATATTAACTTTGCGTGATAATTACTAACCAGCCATATAGGCGGTATCCTGATTAAGTCAAATTAATAATTAATTACCAACCGACCAACCAGGCGGTATCCATATTAAGTCAGGTTAAAACCAATTTATAATTAATTATCAACCGACCAATATAGCGGTATCCCTTTTTAAGTCAGGTTTTAAATAGTTTTTATATTATAATTAAGGGAGATTAATCTAAATAGTAATAATAAAAGCTTTACCTTTCACCCCAGCAAAGGAGAATTACCTCCTCATTGCTTGAAAAATAAAAACTGCAAAAGTAAAGAAAGAAAATGTTGTGCGTAAAAGTAAATTGCGGAAAGTAAAAACTGAAAAGTAAAGAAAAGAAAGTGCGAAAGTGAAAATTAATTACTAAAAACTGTAAATAACTAAACTAGATACAATCTTCTTATTTATTCATTAAGAATTTCAAAGAAGAAAGTATGAATTTTACAAATGAAATGGCTTGGTATTTATAGGCAAAAATTTGCCAACATCAAATCATCCATCAAATTCTCCACCAAATCCATTATTAATTTCTCCACTAATTACTCCACCAAATCCATAATTGCTCCACTAATTGCTTATCTTGTTTGGTGTGATTTGATAATTTTTATTAATTATTAATTAATTAATATTTTGCTTTGAAAATGATTGATAATGACTTTTAATAATTACACTCCACACACTTCTCGATGGTTCATCAATTTCGGTCATGAAATCATCAGAATTCCAAAATATTTTCTCTTTCAAAGTTGTAGATCTTTGAGTCTTATTTAATCTGGAACTTGAATCAGCTCAATCCGATATCTGAGTAAAAAGTTATGCCCAAAATACGACAGATACGCAAAACTGGAATTTCCAAAACTGCACTTCGTCAAAAACGCCCTTTCAAATTTCCAATCTTCAAAATTAATATATCAAGTCCAATAATTGCCCTTATTTGATCCACATTTCGTCCTAAATGATTTCATTAAGACCCGATATTATTTTATCTGCAAAATAAACTAAAACACATCAAAACGTTCATCAAACCCGAGAAACTAAACAAAATATTAAGTAAAAGGGGCGGTAAATATTGATATATTTTCCGTTCATCAGATACGGATCTGCTCGGACTTGGGTTGGAGATTCGGTAATGGTCGGTCTTGTGCGGTTCTGGTGGTTCGGCTAGATGGGTGTATTGGCGGTTCTCGACCGTGCTTGTCTCGGTTAGTGGGTGGTGTGGTCGATTTTGGGTTTTCTTGGTTCGGGCTTGATGTGTTCGGTGGCTCACGGCAGTGGGTGTGACAGTAGGTTTTGCGGTTGGGTGTTCGGTCTTGGATGTAGGTGTATCGATGGTGGTGGTTTCGGCAGATCTGTGGTTGGCAGTGGTAGTCGAAACCGGTGATGGTGAAGGTCGGCTCGGTTTGGTCTCGGCAGTTCACGGTGGTGGTGTGGTTTCGGCTTCTGGTGAATTTTGGCAGTTTCACGGTAGTGGAGGTAATGGCTTCGGCTCGGCTCGGTGGTTGCTCGGTTCGATTTGGGTCTCGGTGGTTGCTCACGGTGTGGATCTCGGCTGGCGAAGACTCGGTTTGGTAGATCTCGGCGATGGCTCTCGGCTAGGGTGGAGGTTGGTGGCTGTCGGTGAGTGTCGAAGGTGGATATTCCGGTTGTGGAGGCTCACGGTTTCGGTAATGGTGGAAGTTTGAGAGAAAATGGTGATTGCTTTGTTTTGTGAGGTTTTGGTTGAAAGAAAATGAAGTGTGAGTGTAGGGGTAGAACCAGTCTCGGCATTTTAGTGTATAAATCGAACCAGTGTCGCGACGGTGAAGTTTGTTAGGCGTCGCGATGCTAATTTTTTTTTTTTTGGCAAAACCATATCTTGCGACGGATAAATCCAT
Source organism: Zanthoxylum bungeanum (assembly GCA_019454045.1). NCBI lineage: Eukaryota > Viridiplantae > Streptophyta > Magnoliopsida > Sapindales > Rutaceae > Zanthoxylum > Zanthoxylum bungeanum. The sequence goes on from SKCR01004380.1 coordinate 39,856, forward strand.
AGGGACGCGTCTCAAGAGCCGACTCCTTACTCGGCCGTCTCTTCTGGATTGTCTTTACATCTTCGTGATTTTGTCAAATTTTTATTTTATGAAAATCCCGCTTGCACTTGCTTTGTCCTGAAAAATCCGTTTTTATTTTTCCTGCAAAACTAACACATAAAATTAAAAAGTTCACACAAAATATGAAAACAAATTACAACAAATTGCATGGGTTGCCTCCCTGCTAGCGCTAAATTTTTCGTCTTCAGCCAGACGTGACTGAAATTCATCTGTTAATGAGGTTTCAATGTCGTTTTAGATGTCCGATCAAAGACAATCCCGTGAGCGTTGCTTTTGAAGGGTCTCTTCCAACGGTAAAGTGGCAAAAAGACTTTTGTCTCAGTCAGTGATCGTGCCACCTTTTTGCTCCTTGTTGTTCCAGTGATTCCTACAAAGAAAGAAAAAAAATCAGGAGGTCTCGTATGGTGCTCGACTTGGAATGGGAGTTCCATTCTGTCAAGCTTCTGGGCGATATCTTTGATTTGTACTCCCCAAAACAGCGATGTTTCTCCTGAATGCTCTGGATATTTATTAAGGTCAGACATTTGCTCCTCAATTTGCTCTGCTTCTTGTTCCACCTTTTCTTCACAGATGTATTTTAAAATTTTCGTATTCAGCTCTTCATATATCCTCTGTGAAATGCATGCTTCAAAATTATCAACCTGAGGAGGAAAAGAAATGTCAGATTTTAGGTCTTCATCCTCTGATCTGGGTGAAATGATTGGCTCAGGTAGATCTTTTTCCAACATCATTGCAAAATAGTCTCCAAGATCTTCATTTTGAGGATTGAAAGTTTGATCCTCCGTTGTTGGTGCAGTTGGTATAAATAGATCAGCTTCATCCTCGTCAGAATCTGAATAATAAAAGTCAAATTGAGACTTTGCCGGTTCGGGCTCCTGAACTGATACCTCTGGTTGTTGATACTGCTCAGCCTCCTTCTCTGTTGAAGTGTCATTGTGAATCTCTGGGTACTCGAAGGCTTCATCAGTGTCATCTGAAACTGGTTCTTGAGGTATGTAGTTCTGGTTTTCTATGAATTGTCTCATTTGATCTGTCATCCTCTGAATGAATTCTGATTGTCTCTGAATACTTTCAAATTGATTCTGACTTGTTTCAAGCATTGTATCCAACTTTTCTTTTCGTTTCTTGAACATATCTTCAAGCATGTTTGGCAATTGATATTCCTCTTATGGTTCTGGTTGTTGATGAAGATCATAGGTATATGGTGGATAAGATGGAAAATGTGGTTCTGTGAAATGTGATGGCTCGTCATACCATGAAGGATCTTGATAGCTTTGCCACACTGGATGGTAGTTGTATTTGCAATTATCTCTAGGGTGGTTACCATTACATATGTCACATCTCCCCATTGCGTTCTATTGAGCAAATGTGGTATTGCTTGGTTCTGGCATCCAGTGATAATTGTTGGGCTGGACAACAGGCCTCAGAAAACCGGACTGTTGCTCCCAGATTTGGGGTGTATCTTCTAGTAAAGCTCGTGATCTTTCAATCTCCCAATAGTGTTCCATTTTTTCAATCACCTGAAAACAAAAGAAAGGGATAAAAATTACAGATAAAAATAAAGAAAATTAGATATAAGTAAATTAGATAGCTTCAAAATTAATAACTCAAGAAAAATAAGTCCCCGGCAGCGGCGCCAAAAACTTGACCGGCTCAAACACACACGTATAACGCAAGCGCACGTATCGTTCAAGTAGTATAAAAATATCGATCCCACGAGGACTTAATTCCTACTATTGTTATTAATTATTGAATCTATTTATTTACAGATATCTAATTGAGGGATAAGAGAATGATTGCTTGGTTTATTTGGTTGATTGTAGTTTTGCAAAATAAATAAATAAATAAAAAGACAAAAGAAAATACTAAGGAAAATAATAAAGACACAAATATCTAGGTTGTGAATCATTCTAATTCATATTTAAAAGATGAAGTGGTTATTTCATGTTTGTGTAATAAATAGTTTACTAACCTGGAACACTAAATTATGCAAAAGCTGTTGGGGTTGGTGCTCAGAGCGCCAATTCCCGGTTGTATTTCTTTTGAATACTTCTGTAAAACATTATTATTATAATAATATATGCAGTTTCAATAATAATCTATCTTATTAAATGGTAAAGATGTAATGACCTTAGAATGATTAGTCATGGTACTGTTGCAAAAACGTCGCACTGACATTGAGTAGTATCATGACGTTGTCATTCTCAGATTGTTCCTGGTCAAGGTTTACACTACTTGGTCAGTATAGTAACCCGTTGAGACCAGTACATGTCGTATACTTGAATATTGATTCCAATGGTTTCTCAATGAACCATTAGTCTTGGAGACTAGTATAGACGTGTAGGTGTTATAGCGGATAAACACTGAACGACTCACCGAAGATTCTTAATGGATGGTACACCATCGTCAATAAGAATCTTCTCGGGTTGAGTAGCACTTGTGATTCTTAGACTTGAGATGCCATTCTGGGCACATGAGACATCTTCTACACTTAGATGGCAGTCACGTCACCGATCTATTTAGATCAGACCTCCGCCTGTTCGTTGGGTATAGACAGATCCTCAGGGTGTCCTATGTGTATCAAGATATGATCCGTCAGTTCTGTGTATCAGAGCATAGGTAGTCCATAAGATTAGCAATCAGATAAAACCATGGGCCCGTGGTAAAGTTTAGAAGCTAGTTCTAAACATTCTTTTAAAGATTGCTAATGGAATAGTCGACTGGATAATCCCCGTAGAGATTTGACGTTTACATCTATATCTCTGGGATTTATCCGGATACCTGTGACGGAGGAATTATATATTTGCCATGACCTCGACCTGTATGGTTTCAGCGAGATTATCCGTGATCGTTATAATCTACGGGTGGATAGATTATGGACACGAAATTTGATTTCGTGACGGATATACCTGAATTAGAGAGTCTCAATAATGAAACATACTCGTAGAGCACTAGAGCAACATTAATAATAATTGATTATTTATAAAGTTGTTTAAAGGTTAAACGCAAGATACATGCTAAAGGAACAAGATAGTCATTTGCCTAATTATTGTGTATTTACATTTAATACTTGATTAATTTAAATACACATTAATTAATAGTAAAAATGAGTTATTTGACTTATATCCTAAATGATATAATGTTTTTAATATTTAATGTAAATATTATACATATATTTAATATATTTGTATTTGATTAATTAATTGATTATTTAATTGTTAAATGATTGAATTAATTAAAATATAAATATCTTACATTAGGATATTTGATGTAAATGATATTAGTTGCCTTTTTTGACTTAATTAAAATATCTAATAAAGTGGTTTTTGGATATTTACCAAGTTGACTAAATTAAAGTGAAATGAAAATGAAATTACAAGACTTGTATTTGGCTAGGTGATTTTCGGCCAAGGCATAATTGATACAAGTATATATTGTTTTTCATTTCATTTTATTCTTAACCTAATACACTTTACAAAGACAAACTCCATTGAAGAAACAAAAAGGAAGCTTGAGAAAAGAAAGGCAAAATCAAAGAAAGCTTGGTTTGTAAGTTTCTTCAACTTACTATTAGAAAGGAAAATATTCCTTAGGATCTAGGCTTTACATATGATGTTCTTAGGTTATTTATTTCTTTATTCCTTGTGTTTTTGTTGGTGGAATTTTTGATGGAAGTGTTGAGCATGTGTGATGAAAGAAGATTGTGACTATTGTAGTTATAAGCTTTCTTTTAAGGTTTTTGGAAACCATGTTGCTAATCTAGAGTTGTTGACCCACTCTTAGATGACCTAGATTTGATCTTGATTTGTTTCATTGTGTTGAGACTTGGATTGGATGTAAGAATGATGGTTGAAGTAATTGATTTAACCAATTTGGTCTAATTTGTCTAATTTGATGAAATTGAAAAATTAGGGTTCATGACCAATTCCAAATTTAGGGCTTTACATATATGTTGTGTATTTGGATGTGTATATGATGCATATAAAGTTTCATGTTGATTGGATTACATCTTGATGTGTTTTAAGACATGAAATGACCAAATGGACAAAATGCCCACCTAATGAGGCTCACGGCCAAGAATTAGAATTTGGGGATTTTGGTTGCCTTGGTGTTTTAATGTTTTGAACATGCTAAGTTCATCTTAGAAATGATTTAGAATCATTCAAAATTTATTTGATCAATTTCGGATTAAAATGGACAAAAATACCAAGTGGGTAATTTGGTAAATTCACTTAAATATGATTTATTGAATTTTATTTCATAATTTGATTATTGGAATATTAAATAAATATGTTTATTTAATTAATCCGAGAAAAAGTTTTGAAATCGGAAAATAAGATTTTCCACCGCTTCCGCTGCGTTACCGGATTCAGCCCCTAAAAACCCCTCAAAATGGTATCAGAGCGAGTCTGATTCTAGGCCCCCTAAAATGATTAGCTTTAATTAATCAATATTTAATCATGTTTTCTTGACTTTATACATGCTTATTATAATCTAATTTGGTTAGATTTAGGGTGTATGACACTTAGCGGAAAATCCCTAATTAATAAGGTTTTAATGTAATTATGTATTGATGCATGTTATGTGGTCCGTCTTGTCAATACGGTTTATGAATACTTCTCTGTGACTACATCCGAGACCGTGCCTCTGCTGTGAGGGTGTAGCCGATAGAGATTTATTTATACCGGATGTATATCAGATACTAGATAAATTCAAGCGAAAGCGGAATTCTGAACGTGCCCTAGCTGTCAGGATTACGTAAGTAACTTGAGTTTATCATTGACGAGTTTAACCTTGGTACGTCTCCTTGTGGGCCTGCCTTCACAGTGACAACGAGAAACGACCAGGACCGGAAACCCAGGAGTCACTATTGAGTGATTGACAAATGAGTTGTCTACCTGATGAATATACGTAGGCGAGACCGTGCCTCTGCTGTGAGCTGAATATATTCACGGGATCCACTTTTCACTATTTGTATTTAATTTAAATATTAAATCTTTGTATTCTGTTAGGGGACTACAGTATTGCATGATTTAGTGGGATGGGCATTTTTAGATTAAAAATCCATGATCTAGTTTATGCTTTTGATATTATATGAAACTGCTTAATATTTGCTATTGCTAACCGTTTTTCGTGATCTATATGATAGATTGGCGATGGCGGCACAATCCAAAATCAGTTTGCGCGTATGCTTTATGCGAACAAACTGAAAGGCGCTGAGAACTTCGCTGACTGGAATTGGATTTGAGGATTGTCCTCGATTCCGAAAAGCTGGGATATGTTCTTGAGGGTCCGTTGCCCCTTGCTGTGGGTGCGGATGCTTTGGAGGAGGAACGCCAAGTTTTTGAAACTTGGAAGGATGATGATTTAAGGTTAAATCATACATCCTTAGTTCACTGTCTCCGAAACTCAAGCAACAGTACTATGGTATGCTAGATTCTTATAGTATGATGACGCGATTGAGACAATCGTTTGAGAACCAAAACAAGTGATTGTTCACAAAGTCGCCATGGAACTGTTCCATGCGCGTCTGGATGAGGGGTAAAATGTTAGCCCACATGTTGTTCAGATGATCGATTTGATCGATCAATTGAGGCAACATAATCTCATCTTGAATGACGTTCTCGGTAGGAGTGTCATTCTTGGTTCACTTCCAGCTTCATTTCGCCAGTTCGTGATGTACTTCAACATGAACGGGACTGTCTTTACCTACCAGAAGCTACATAGGATGTTGCTCACGGTAGAAGAGGATCTTAAGAAGGGAGTACCGACTCGCCCACCTAGATCTACTTCTCTCTCTGCTTCTTCCCAAGGATGGTCCAAGGGAAAGAAGAAGAAAGGGAAGAAGAAGAAGGCTTTCGGTCCTCAACAGCAGGCGAAGATTGCTAAGCCCAATAGGGCTTCTGAAGACAAATGTGCCACCACTGCGGCAAATTCAGGCATTGGAAAAAGAACTGTCCTGATTACATCGCCCAGCTGAGGAGAGATAGAGCATCTACATCAGGTACATTTTATTTTTCCAGTTATTGATTTCTTTGGTTTTTGAAGCCGTTACATCCAACTGGATTTTAGATTCTGCTTGTCCCATTCACATTTGCAATTCGTTGCAGGTGCTGAAGGAAGAAGTAGGAGGCTAAGCCCGGGGAGATGCAGTTGCGGTTCGGGAGTGGAGACTCTTTGGATGCAGTTGTAGTGGGAGTATGCGAGATCTCATTGCCAAATGGGACACTTTTGTTAATGAATGTCATTTTGTACCTGGATGTGTAGCTAATATTATATCACTTTTTGTATTGGATACAAAGGCTTTTGTATTAATATTAAGAACAGTTCTTTATATTTATGATAGTAATAATATTCAGATCCTTTGTTGTCCAAATCAGCATGGTCATTATACATTGCAAACTTCAAAAGATATATTAAATACTGGAGTTAATAAACGTAGTTTACCTGTAATTAATAATACTGAACTTTGGCATATGAGACTTGGTCACATTGGCGTTAAACGCCTTACCCAATTGGTTAGGAATGGTTTGATACCAGATCTTACCATTGAATCCTATCCAACTTGTGAATCCTGTATTCAGGGTAAAATGACCAAAGCCCCATTTTCTGGTGTTGGACACTGTGCCATAACTTACTGGAACTCGTACATTCTGATGTATGTGGTCCACTAAGTCAAACTGCTCACAGTGGTTATTCGTACTTTGTTACCTTTACCGATGATCTGTCATGGTACGGTTATGTCTATTTGATGAGACATAAATCGGAAACCTTTGAAAAGTTCAAAGAGTTCCGAAATGAAGTAGAAAAACAAACTGGTAAATATATTAAATGCCTTTGATCAGATCGAGGCGTGAATATAGTGGTGAGTTCATGGATTATATGAAGGAGAATGGGATTCTCGTTCAATATACTCCTCCAGGTACTCCACAGCACAATGGAGTGTCTGAGAGGAGAAATCGAACTTTATTGGATATGGTCCGATCAATGTTGAGTTTCACAGATTTGCCCTATTACTTATGGGGCTACTCTCTCTTAACAGCCGCACATCTTTTGAACAAGATTCCTTCAAAAGCTGTTCCTACGACTCCGTATCAGATATGGTTCGGTAGGAGACCAAATCTTAATTATATTAAGGTTTGGGGTTGTCCTGCCTATGTCAGGGTGACTCAGCAAGATAAGCTTTCGCCTCGAGGGTAAAAGTTTAGGTTTGTCGGATATCCTTCGAATACGATGGGATATCTGTTCTATGATACCGAGCATCGAAATATGTTCGTAGCTCGCTTCGCAAAATTTCTAGAAGTATAATTTTTGTCAGAAGGTGGTAATCATAGACAGGTTGAGCTTGATGAAGTCCAACCTGAAAACAACGAACCAACGGAGGAACCTGAAGTTCAAGTAGATGAAGGACCTTCAACACACACACTCCGTAGGTCGGAAAGGGTATCTAGACCTCCTGAACTTTGTATTTGATACAAGAAAAGAGTCTGGATGTTCTCTTAGTTGAAGAGACAGATCCTTTCACCTATAGAGAATCGATGTTGGAATCGACTCCGTGAAATGGCAAAGTGCCAAGAACTCCGAGATAGACTCAATGCATGAAAATCAAGTTTGGGACTTGATTCCGCTTCCCGAAGGAATTGTTCCTATCGATTGTAAATGGGTTTACAAGAGGAAGCGCGGGCCTGACGGTAAGGTTGAAACTTACAAGGCCCGACTGGTAGCAAAAGGTTACACGCAGCGACCTGGCGTCGACTACGATGAAACTTTTTCGCCGGTGGCAATGCTTAAGTCTATCCGGATTTTGCTTTCTATAGCTGCGTATCATGACTACGAGATTTGGCAAATGGATGTCAAAACGGTTTTTCTAAATGGATTTCTTGATGAAGAAATCTATATGGAACAGCCTGAAGGTTTCGCATCCAGTGAAACCTCGGGTATGGTATGTAAGCTTAAGAAGTCCATTTATGGACTTAAACAAGCTTCACGAAGTTGGAATCTTCGATTCGACGAGATTAGTAGATCGTCTGGTTTTCTCAAGAATTCGGAAGAATCCTGTGTGTATCAGAAGGCCAGTGGGAGCATGGTCGTATTTTTAGTCCTATATGTTGATGACATCCTAATCATTGGGAATGATTTAGGTATGTTACAAAGCATCAAAGCGTACCTCTGTAAGAATTTCTCCATGAAGGACCTGGGAGAAGCTTCCTATGTTTTAGGGATAAAACTCTATAGAGATAGACAAAGGAGGCTGATTGGGCTATCCCAATCAACGTACATAGATAAGATCTTGGAACGGTATAGTTTTGGTAACTGTAAGACAGCAAACATACCGTTCAGACATGGGATTCATCTTTCTAAGAAGATGTGTCCACAAACAGAAGATGAGAAGGTTAGAATGTCTAACCAACCTTATGCTTCGTGTTTGGGTAGCATAATGTATGACATGTTATGTACAATGTCTGATATTAGTTTTGCTGTTAGCGTAACTAGTCGATATCAGTCCAATCCAAGTAATGACCATTGGATGGCCATTAAACATATCCTAAAGTATCTTAAAGGTACCAAGGATAAGTTAATAATTTATGGAGGAAATGAACTGCAGGTTAATGGGTATACAGACTCCGATTTTCAATCGGATCCCGATGATAGAAAGTCTACATCTGGATTTGTCTTAACCCTTAACGGAGGTGCAGTTTGTTGGAAGAGTTCCAAACAGGGATCGACAGCTGATTCCACCACTGAGGCGAAATATATTGCAGCTTCTGAAGCTGCAAAAGAGGCTGTGTGGATAAAGAACTTTATCACAGAATTGGGATTTATCCCAAGTATCGAGAATGCGATTCCGTTATATTGTGATAATACTGGAGCCATTGCGCAAGCAAAGGAACCGAGGGCGCATCAGAAGTCGAAGCATGTGGAACGCAAGTACCACATCATTCGAGAAATCATGTCGCGATGGGATATTGTCGTGTGCAAGGTACCGAGTGAAGATAATGCACCAGACCCGCTGACGAAGGCCATACCTCCGAAGCTGTTTGATAAACACGTGGAGTCGATGGGTATTAGATACAATCGATATTGGCACTAGAGCAAGTGGGAGATTTTGTTGGGGTTGGTGCTCAGAGCGCCGATTCCCGGTTGTATTTCTTTTGAATACTTCTGTAAAACATTATTATTATGAATAATATATGCAGTTTCTATAATATAATCTATCTTATTAAATGGTAAAGACGTAATGACCTTAGAATGATTAGTCATGGTACTGTTGCAAAAGCGTTGCAACTGACATTGAGTAGTATCATGACGTTGTCATTCTCAGATTGTTCCTGGTCAAGGTTTACACTACTTGGTCAGTATAGTAAACCCGTTGAGACCAGTACATGTCGTATACTGGAATATATGATTCCAATGGTTTCTCAATGAACCATTAATCTTGGAGACTAGTATAGACGTGTAGGTGTTTATAGCGGATAAACACTGAACGACTCACCGAAGATTCTTAATGGATGGTACACCAGCGTCAATAAGAATCTTCTCGGGTTGAGTAGCACTTGTGATTCTTAGACTTGAGATGCCATTGTGGGCACATGAGACATCTTCTACACTTAGATGGCAGTCACGTCACCGATCTATTTAGATCAGACCTCCGTCTGTTCGTTGGGTATAGACAGATCCTCAGGGTGTCCTATGTGTATCAAGATATGATCCGTCAGTTCTGTGTATCAGAGCATAGGTAGTCCATATGATTAGCAATCAGATAAAACCATGGGCCCGTGGTAAAGTTTAGAAGCTAGTTCTAAACATTCTTTTAGAGATTGCTAATGGAATAGTCGACTGGATAATCCCCGTAGAGATTTGACGTTTACATCTATATCTCTGGGATTTATCCGGATACCTGTGACGGAGGAATTATACATTTGCCATGACCTCGACCTGTATGGTTCAGCGAGATTATCCGTGATCGTTATAATCTACGGGTGGATAGATTATGGACACGAAATTTGATTTCGTGACAGATATACCTGAATCTAGAGAGTCTCAATAATGAAACATACTCGTAGAGCACTAGAGCAACATTAATAAATATTATTGATTATTTATAAAGTCGTTTAAAGGTTAAACGCAAGATACGTGCTAAAGGAACTAGATAGTCATTTGCCTAATTATTGTGTATTACATTTAATACTTGATTAATTTAAATACACATTAATTAATAGTCAAAATGAGTTATTTGACTTATATCCTAAATGAATATATGTTTTTAATATTTAATGTAAATATTATAGATAATTTAATATATTTGTATTTGATTAATTAATTGATTTTTTAATTGTTAAATGATTGAATTAATTAAAATATAAATATCTTACATTAGGATATTTGATGTAAATGATATTAGTTGCCTTTTTTGACTTAATTAAATATCTAATAAAGTGGTTTTTGGATATTTAACCAAGTTGACTAAATAAAGTGAAATGAAAATGAAATTACAAGACTTGTATTTGGCTAGGTGATTTTCGGCCAAGGCATAATTGATACAAGTATATATGTTTTTTCATTTCATTTTATTTTAACCTAATACACTTTACAAAGACAAACTCCATTGAAGAAACAAAAGGAAGCTTGAGAAAAGAAAGCAAAATCAAAGAAAGCTTGGATTTTAGTAAGTTCTTAAACTTACTATTAGAAAGGAAAATGTTCCTTAGGATCTAGGCTTTAACATATGATGTTCTTAGGTTATTTCTTTCTTTATTCCTTGTGTTTTTGTTGGTGGAAGTTTTGATGGAAGTGTTGAGCATGTGTGATGAAAGAAGATTGTGACTATTGTAGTTATAAGCTTTCTTTTAAGGTTTTGGAAACCATGTTGCTAATCTAGAGTTGTTGACCCACTCTTAGATGACCTAGATTTGATCTTGAGTTGTTTCATTGTTTGTGAGACTTGGATTGGTGTAAGAATGATGGTGAAGTAATTCATTTAACCAATTTGGTCTAATTTGTCCAATTTGATGAAATTGAATAATTAGGGTTCATGACCAATTCTAATTTGGGGATTTTCATATATGTTGTGTATTTGGATGTGTATATGATGCATATAAAGTTTCATGTTGATTGGATTACATCTTGATGTGTTTTAAGACATGAAATGACCAAATGGGCAAAATGCCCACCTAAGGAGGCTCACGGCCAAGAATTAGAATTTGGGGATTTTTGGTTGCCTTGGTGTTTTAATGTTTTGAACATGCTAAGTTCATCTTAGAAATGATTTAGAATCATTCAAAATTGATTTGATCAATTTCGGATTAAAATGGACAAAAATACCAAGTAAGGGTAATTTGGTAAATTCAATTAAATATGATTTATTGAATTTTATTGCATAATTTGATTATTGGAATATTAAATAAATATGTTTATTTAATTAATCTGAGAAAAAGTTTTGAAATCGGAAAATACGATTTTCCACCGCTTCCGCTGCGTTACCGGATTCAGCCCCTAAAAACCCCTTCAAAAGCCTCTGTCGATGGTCAGACGCAAATACCCAGTTTAACCCAATTGAACCATATATCTATGCCAACCAAATTATCTGGATTCATTAAGTTTAAGTTCCAATTATGGCTACCCCCGCCCGACAGGTATATGTCTATCCCGTAAGGAAATCTATTAAAGGGTTATCTATCCTCAAGGAAGATCGTGGGCTATTAAGTCTAAGGCTGAAACCTAAAATCACTATGTCTAGTTCATTTTAGATTACCACATCAATCTTATTGGTGATCAGACAACAAGAAGCATTAAGCTTAAGACTTAATAAGTAAACCTTTAAATTACCCAAACTATAAAATAACCCCTTATAAACCGGTGATATTAGAATTCATCACAACCCCAGATAACTAACACATAACTAGGGCTAGTAAAAACTTAAAAGTAAAAGACATAAAGTAAAAGCTGAAAAGTAAAATAAAATAAAATGCAAAGGTAAAAGGAATTACTTGTACTATTTACTATTTTAGATGTCTCTCATAAAATAATATATAAACTTGTGATAATATTACCAACCGACCAATCTGGCGGTATCCTTTATTAGTCAGGTTTAACCCAGATTAAAATGAATTACCAACCGACCAATCTGGCGGTATCCTTTTTAAGTCAATTTCGTTTAATATATCGAATATATTAATTAATCGATTAATTCCAGATTAATCGTTATCTCTCTTTAATGATATTTTATCCCAGATAAAATATCTCCGCAATTAATCCCAGATTAATTTTCTCTCTCATCTAATTAATCCCAGATTAATTAAAAGTGCGAGTCATACGTCATCGGTGAATCTTTGGGAAGCGACCCATGAGATCCCGGGATATGTTGGCAGTAAATTCGGTCGTCGGACTATCCGAACACGTAAGTACCTCGTACTACGTTTATACCGAATTACAAGACAAGGTTGGCCTCTAGCAAAACGTCATGCCTACCCAATTCTCCGGAAATATCCTTACATGAATAAAGGATCTATATCAGGTGTAGTATACGTAGTATTGCGTATTTTTGTCCAGTATCGGATGATCACATGCGAGGCCTGGGGCTGGTACAGTGTCTGCCCCGTACGAAGCATATATCGGATGACAAGCAACTAGTCTCTTTAATATCGGATAATCATGACCAAGTCATATTATCCCGACGGTTGCAACCTTATATAGAGAACGAGTTCTGTATCCCTGCGCGATAATCAACTCCATATGACTGGAGTGACACTTCCGTCTTGACATCACACCCAACACACTACGATTCTCAATATACCCAGTATTTGCGTACACAGAACCTGTTAAAGCCTTGGACGACCACAACCAAAGTATATTGATTGTCGTAAGTATTAGCGGTGCAAATCTCAGGTTAAGACCAAATACACCTACCCTGATTTCGGACTTCCATAGACACATAGTCATACTACCAATGGAATTCTGAGGGAGTCTATCCAGAGCGAATCTGTTTCCCGTACCATCGGTGAAACACAACCTCATATTACACTTGCATGAGTATCCTATACCCAAATATATGAGAACTATGTCGTTGTGCCCTCACAACGCGCACAAGTGTAATACTAGTCTTTTACGCATTCATCGATGTCCAATCTCGATAATGCTCTGACTAGGGATGTTTAATGATTTATCCTTCGTGGACTGATACTATCTCATATCATTCTCAATCCAGGAACAAATCACAGGGACCTCCTATCATTTATATATCTAGGTGATCTAATCACAAATGATAAGAGTGCAATCTCCTTTGTCACATAGTTAATTTGTACAACAACACCGTGATCTGTACAAATAATGACGCTATGGGTCATAATTGTCCAACAAACTCCCACTTGGCCTATAGCCAGTCACTCGAGTGTCTTACACCCGAACTATGTACGGTTGGCTCAAATTGCTGAGGAATGCTTTCGTCAGCGGATTTGCATGATTATCGTCTGATGCGATTTATACTATCATCACGTCGCCACGATGTATGATCCGAACAAATCAGATGAATATCGAAGTATGTATCTGGATCATTGATGAGACCGTTAATTCTTTAGCCTATGCTGACGCCTAGCTCAGCTGCTAACAGAATTATATCTAATCTAATTAGATTTATTTATCGACCCAGAAGGCTTCTATTGCTGCCTCAGCTGCAGCAATAACCCGCATTTGTTGTTTATTCGGTAATAGTATCTTGCTTGGAAGATTTCCAGCTCACTGTACCGTTATTCAAACTGTATAGTACCGTTTGTGACTTATAGTCATTTTTATCGGTTTAGGAAACTTGCTACAGTGATCCTAGTCACTTCAAGTTCTCCATCTCCATAGTTTAAGGCAACATCCTTAGTTCTCTAAGATACTAACTGGTGTTCTTAACATTAATCCAATGACTATCACTTGGATTGGCCCGATTTTGTTTCCATATGCTCAAAGCGTATGAGACACCAGGTCGCGTACATTTTCAATGTACGATTTTCTCGAAGAGTTTTAACAACTTTAAATCTATCCCAGTAGATCTTTATTCCTAGAATAAAGGTTGTTTCTCCCAAGAATTCTACGGAGAATTTTCTCGAAAGCCAAGCTTTCACCGATTGTTATTATGGGAATATCATTTCCAAGAAATGACATATTATCATTATTTATAGGACAGCCACTGTCAGTGCGCTCACACTAACCCTCTTATATACACAAGAATCATTTCGTTTTGAATTAAATCATAATCTATTATGATTAAATCAAAACGATAATTCCAAGAACCTAATGCTTGCTTCAATCCAAACATGGATCGATTAACCTGCAAACCTTGTTTGCTTGTTATGGTACGACAAAACTGACAGGATATTGTAAACATCCTCCAAAAGGTTTCCTTTTCAGGAAAGCGATTTTCCCGTTATGCTGACATATTTCATAAATGAAACACGCAGCTTTAGCAAGCATTATCCAAATGGATTTCCGTGGCAACAGTTAAAAGGTTGAATCGTAATCAACATAATGTTGATAACGATACCTTTCCGCTAAAAGCCTAGCTTTATACGTTGGTATGTTGCCATCCATGTATGTCTTCCTTGAAGACTTATATAGTACCAATAGGCACAATACCTTTCGGTACATCAACTATCGGTATTCCTCTTAGGAAAACCGCATGGTGAGCAACAATCTAATTGTTCTCTAGTGAGATGTATAAGTACTATACTTATGTATCCCTAGGATAACCTACAATTGGAACTTATCCAACTTGGGTTTTAGTCTGGTATCATCCAAACATATGCCTAGCATACCCAAATTTTCAAGAATGAGAAACCCGGTTTCCTTCCCGTTCATATCTAATATGATGTCTGTCAAACAGATTTTATGGAATCTTATTCTAAATAAGTTCTCCACTGTTTATGCTTATCCGTTGAAGGAAATGGTAGCTCAGAGCGACTCATGATCAACCTTATCATGTCCAACAAAATTTGATTTATCCGTTCGGACACACCGTCAGTTTGACGTGTTCCGGGAGGAGTCCTCATTGAAAGAATACTATACTCTTTCAAGTATATTAGAAACTTATTGCTTAAGTATTTTCCATTACGGTCTTACCGTGACAGTTTAATACTATAGTCGATCTGTTTGTCTATTTCGTGTCGAAACTTAAAAGTTTCTGATTTGTGTTTCAAAAGGAACACATAACCATAACGCGATGCCACATCCGTAAAGGTCACGAAATATTCATATCCACCTCTAGCCTAGCTAGACATGGGCCCACTTGCTTCACTATGAACTAGGGCTAACAGATCGGTGGCATTTTACACTTTTACCAAGTAAATAGTGTTTTAGGCACTTTGCCCAATAAACTAGATTCGTAGACTTTATTTGAATGAGATCAAATTAGTCCTAGTACCCACTCTTTGAAAGAGTGGATATACGATTCTTGTTTGATTGTGTCCCAGACAACAATGCCACAAATTAGTTTCATCTGATCAAATCAGTTTGAGCTATTTGTTTGTCATGTTTATGTTTGAGATTTATTTATATTCAAAATATAAATTCTGTTATTCACATCTAATGTGTTTATCTCAATATCATCTTTATATAATAAAACACTTTAGTGTTCTAGAATATAAAGGTTCACCCGCAGCGGGTCAAACACTGATATAAAGATAATGTTTCTAGTCAAACTAGTTACATTATAACAGTTTCCAAATTTTAGGTACACACCCGAATGGTAGTTCCTAAATTTAGGTATCTACGGTTAAAATAGCGACTTTCGTCCCGTTTCCAATTCGCAGATTAAATCTCAATTGAAGTCAGTATCCTGCTCAAAGCAGATTCTGAACATCAATATATATTTATGTACCACACTAAGTATTTAAAATCTAATTTTAATACTAGTAGTGAACATATATATGACAAACATATTTGAAGTCAGAGCCTTGCTCGTCTTCAATTTCTTCATGTCTGCTTTGTCCAAACGGTAGTCACGCTTCCGCGATCCCATTTGCCACATTTTAGGCAGACATTTTGGGATATGTCCTTTATCTTCCCAGAAGACTATAATGATATTGCCTTTGCCCTTTTCAACACTCCAGAAGCCTTTGGCCAAGCCTTGGCCTTCTAGAATATCGAAGTAAGGTGCGTCTTGCGCTACTTGCCTAATTGCAAACTTTGACTTTGTCTCCTAGAGAATAGTCATTAACTCTCCAAGAGTTTACTATTGCAATATTAGTACTTCTAAGATCTAAAATAGATCTATGAAGATCCTTCAATTTCTTTATCATACTTTAAGGATCTAATCCTTAGTTCTGATTCAGAAATTAAGGAGTCTATTGCGGTAAGTATAATGGATTAAGCACTAAAGTTATCATCACATAAATCTTCCAAAGATTATGCTCGACTGTTTGCTTAACTCCGGGCTTAGGCCTAATATGTTATTTTATCAAATAAAGTAACTTATTAGTTTCCAGGACCATCCTGAAATTATTCCCAATTTGTAAATTAAACCATTTAAATATATTTTCCCCAAGATTATGTTAAATGTCAATCATTCAATTTATATCTTGATTCTAATAGTCCAACTATTTAATCAACGATTTTGGTACTATTTATATAATGATTACAATAGTCCAACTATTTAATCAACTCTAATTTAATAGATTAAAATCAATTATATTGATTACTATAATCCAATTATAAAATCAACTATAAATGAATAGTTTGAATATAGTCCAACTATTATTAAAACAACATTTAAATATTAGTCCAACTAACATTTAATTTATTTGACGAATGATATTTGTTTGAGCGCGTATGGCAAGTAATTAAACGAATATTGCAAATTCAATTCTTGCCTCCCACTATTTTTCGGCGAGCCTCTAACCCTCTGTCGAGTACTCGGGAAACCGTGTTTCCTAGTGGGCTAGGATCCCGTTAAATATCACACAATCTTGACTTTGGCCAATAAATTGTATGATAATTAACTAGGTAGATCTCTAAGATCGATTGGATCCAATCCAATTCCTAGATCCGGTAGGGGGACATCCAAGTCCGAAACATATATCTTATATATGCCAATACATCCAATGTATTACCTAACCTTTTTCCTCTGAATCAACTAAGCCTTGGCTTTGGCACAATAAACTTAGTGATCCCAGTTAAGCGCGACCCATTGACCATGGAAAGCTTCGTAATCAATGTCGATGGACAAGAAATGGTCTTGACTTTGGCCAACAAACCACAACTTGGACAAGACACTGACATGTAACAAAGCTCTCGTGATTCAGACACATCCTCGACGAACAAAGGCCTTGACTTTTGTCAACAAGCCAATGCCAGTCTCGGATCTTGAGTGAGAATCACTCAATGGAAGGAAAAACGCTTAATATTTTGTGAGGGTTTTTCGAGTGCAAATTGGCAACCAATTTATTATCTTTGTTAAGGTCTCATCATCATACACCCTTAAACATGCATTCTAAACACATAATAAAGCGCATATGAATAAAATAATAATGATATGCGGATGGATACTTTACACATTGATCCAAGATCAAATCTCTCCCTTTCTCTCTCCCTCTAGCACAAATATTTCTTCTACCCATTACACTACACTTCTAAAGAAACCTCATTTACATTGAGGGGAATAGGTGAGAAGAGAATACAAAGAATAAGGAGGTAATAAGGCTGGACACGCAGGTCCAATTAATAAATCAAATTTTTACAACAATTTCTAAAATTGCCCCACTCATCTAATATCCATCCGATATACATTATTCATGCATCGCAACCATGTATTCACACAAGCATGTATCAATCAATCTAATCAAATTAATTAATCTATAATTAGTTACCATCCAATGTTCAAACAACGATTTGATTTTGCTCGAGTCAAACTCGTTTTGCGAATAAGTACTCAAAGTACGAATTCTCGAATTAAATTAAACTACACAATTAAATCCAATTCAATTTGTATTTAATTCTAATTCACTATTTAATTCCAAATTAAATACTACACTTTATTAATAAACCTTTTACGACTTAAATTCCTAATTTAATCGTTACGGGTCTCAAAGCCCGTTTAACGTCCAACGTTAATTTAATTAAAGTCCAATGGGCTTTTAATTAATTTCTTAAGGCGTGGACTTTTGGTCAACTCGGGTCGAACCCAATAACCAAAGTCCAATTCGGGAGTTACCCCATAAGCCTAGAAATCAATTTTGGCCCATTAGGCCCAATTAAACTTTAAAGGTCCATTAAGTCGCATTTGGGCTTTATGGATGCGGTTTTGGGCCCAATTGAATCCAACCAATTTAGCCTAAACCCAACTTAGTACAACCAAGCCCAATAAGCCCAATTACAACACTTAAGCCCAATTTCACAAAATAGGCCCAATTTAATTAAACACAAAAATCCAATTTCACATTTAATTAACCAAAGTGCATTACATGATTAATTACCCAATTAACATTTCTAAAACATCAATTAGCACTAATTAATCATGCTCATCTACATTAAAACATGTCCAACACATTTGAACAAAAATCAAACCCAATTAGATGCTCAATGCTCTCGACAATTTGGGGAATTTTGTCCGATTCGGTTTCAATCCAATTAAATTCCACAATCGACATTAAATCATATTCCCGAATGATTTCCAACACATCCAATGATCAACAATTCCAAGACAACATTTAGGGCACCACATTCGGCCAAGCCTCAACAATTTGGGGAAAACTGATCCAATCCAATTTTCTTAAAATTGATCCAATCAATCTTCAATTCAACATCAATTAAGCATACAAAATCATCCAATTTCATTTAAACATGCTCAAAATCAATTTACCAAAATTTTAACCCTAAACTTTTTGCAGCTTTTAACCATGCTCTTGATACCATTGTTGGAGATTCTAAGCATCCCAAGATCAATAATCAAGCATGAAACATAAGTGAATACATTCAAGGAAGTCGCGGAATACTTACATCGAGCGGTTGAGCGACGCGACAAGCAACAAAATTTCTTTTCTGCCCTTGGACTGCTCACGGCAGTGAGCACTGTCACAGCTCACTGTTTCGGAAATTGGAGGTCTTCGTCAAGCTCCAAGCTTCGTCGAACGATTCCCGGATCATGGGTGGAATTCCCTATCACCTTTGCATGTCTCTCGGAGTGCTAGCTCTCTTGATTTTTGCCACAAAAACCAAGCACTTGCTTCTCTTTTTATTTCCATCTCTCGGTAGTTCACTGAACCAGAAGAAAGAAAGAAATGGCGTGAGGAGAGAAGAGGGAAAAGAGAGGAGAGATGATGAAATGTGTTAATTGTTTTTGGTATTTTATTTCTAAAACATATACCAATCATTTTGCTTTTAAAAAGTCAAACTTTTAAAGCTTTAAATGCCGACCACACACATCACTCAATCAATCAAGTTGTCAAGTCACATCACTCAAAGTGACAAGTGATTTGACGCTTGATGCGACTAGCGATTTGACGCTTGATTTGACTTGCGTGCCGCACTCGAATTCGAAATGCGAATGCGCTCGCAAATAATCCCGGGCTCGGGTTCGCTAATTCCAAATTAACGAATTTTCCGTTGCGACGCAATTAAATGATTACGCCTAGCGAAATCACTATTCATGTCGCTAATGAATTAATTCTAAATTAACTCGTTCGCCAGAATTAAAATCTAATTTTAATTCCGCATCGAAATCCAATTTCGTTTAATATATCGAATATATTAATTAATCGATTAATTCCAAATTAATCGTTATCTCTCTTTAATGATATTTTATCTTAGATAAAATAACTCCGCAATTAATCCCATATTAATTTTCTCTCTCATCTAATTAATCCCAGATTAATTAAAAGTGCGAGTCATACGTCATCGGTGAATCTTTGGGAAGCGACCCATGAGATCCCCGGATATGTTGGCAGTAAATTCGGTCGTCGGACTATCCGAACACGTAAGTACCTCATACTACGTTTATACCGAATTACAAGACAAGGTTGGCCTCTAGCAAAGCGCCATGCCTACCCAATTCTCCGGAAATATCCTTACAGGAATAAAGGATCTATATCAGGCGTAGTATACGTAGTATTGCGTATTTCTGTCCAGTATCGGATGATCACATGCGAGGCATGGGGCTGGTACAGTGTCTGCCCCGTACGAAGCATATATCGGATGACAAGCAACTAGTCTCTTTAATATCGGATAATGATGACCAAGTCATATTATCCCGACGGTTGCAACCTTATATAGAGAACCAGTTTTGTATCCCTGCGCGATCATCAACTCCATATACCCAGTAGATCATCAACTCAATTATGACCCATAGCGTCACTATTTGTACAGATCATGGTGTTGTTGTACAATTAACTATGTGACAAGGAGATTGCTCTCTTATTATTTGTGATTAGATCACCAAGATATATAAATGATAGGAGGTCCATATGATTTGTTCCTGGATTGAGAATGATATAAGACAGTATCAATCCATGAAAGATAAATCATTAAATATCCCTAGTCAGAGTATTATCGAGATTGGACATCGATAAATGTGTAAAAGACTAGTATTACACTTGTGCGCGTTGTGAGGGCACAACGGCATAGTTCTCATATATTTGGGTATATGATACTCATGCAAGTGTAATAGGAGGTTGTGTTTTACCGATGGTACGGGAACAGCTTTGCTCTGGATAGACCCCCTCGAATTCCATTGGTAGTATGACTATGTGTCTATGGAAGTCCGAAATCAGGGTAGGTGTATTTGGTCTTAACCTGAGACTTGCACCGTTAATACTTGCGACAATCAATATACTTTGGTTTTGGTCGTCTAGGGCTTTAACCGGTTTCTGTGTACGCCTCTTCTGGGTATATCGAGAATCGTAGTGTGTTGGGTGTGATGTCAAGACGGAAGTATCACTCCAGTCATATGGAGATGATGGTCACGTAGGATACGGAACTGGTTCTCTTATATGCTGCAGCTATCAGGATATTATGACAAGGTCATGTATATCCGATTATAGAGACTAGTTACCAGACATCTGATATGTGTTTCGTACGGGGCATACACAATTCCAGCCCCAGGCCTAGCACGTGATCATCCGATACTGGATCGACATACACAATACTACGTATACTACGCCTGATATAGATCTTATATTCCTGTAAGGATATTTCTGGAGAATTGGGCAGGCATGGCGTTTTGCTAGAAGCCAACCTTGTTTTGTAAATCGGTACAAACGTAGTACTAGCTACTTACGTGTTCGGATAGTCCGACGACCGTATTACTGCCACATATCTGTGGATCTCATGGGTCGCTTCCCGAAGATTCACCGATTACGTATGACTCGCACTTTAATTAATCTGGGATTAATTGGATGAGAGAGAGAAAAAATTAATCTGGGATTAATTACGGAGATATTTTATCTGGGATAAAATATCATTAAAAGAGAGATAACGGTTATTTGGAATTAATCGATAAAATAATATATTCGATATATTATACGAAATTGGATTTCGACGCAGAATTAAAATTAGATTTTAATTCGGGCGAATGAGTTAATTTAGAATTAATTCGTTAGCGTTGTGAATAGTGATTTCGCTAGGCATAATCATTTAATTACGTCGCAACGGAAAATTCGTTAATTTGGAATTAGCGAACCCGAGCCCGGGATTATTTACGAGCGCATTCGCATTTCGAATTCGAGTGCGGCACGCAAGTCAAATCGCTAGTCGCATCTAGCGTCACATCATTCGTCAATCAAGTGATTGATGTCTTTCACTTTGAGTGATTGACACCAGTCACTTTTCATTGATTGATGTGAATGATGGAAGTAGTTGGCATAGTTGCCTTTTGACTTTTGGAATTTGAAATTTGGTATATGTTAATTGATTTTAGAAATCAATAAAACCAATACACATTTTTCAATTCTCTCTCTTCTTTCCCCATCTTTCTCTCTCGGTCTTGGACCGGTTCTTGTTCTTCTTTTTCTGGTTTTTTCCGAATGGAGGAGAAGAAATTGATGATTTTGTTGCAAAATCAAAGTGCTAGCACACTCTAGGAGACATACCAAGGTGATAGGGCAGTAATTTTGTGAGCTTGGAATCCATTTTGGAAGCTTGGAGCTTGAAGACATCAATGGAGGACCATGACCGATTTTGAGGAGCAAAACAGTGAGTTTGCCGTTAGCCTTGGAGCTTCTCAAAGGGCATAAAAAGTTTTGTTCTTCACCGCGTCGCTCAACCGATCGATGTGAGTATTCTGTAACTCCCTCGTTGTATTCACTTTGTATTTTCATTGCTTGAAATGATCTTGGGAAGATTAGAGAATTCCAACACAGTGCATAATAGAGGTTGCAAAACGAATTAATAAATTGAATTTGTATCGATTCCTAAACAAATCGAATCAAAATATGATGAATTCATATTCGATTCATTTATTGAACGAATCTTATTAGGATTCGTATTCGTTTCGATTACTAAATGAATCAAATACGAATACTCGTTTAGTCCTGACATTATTCAACGACATAAATTACTATAATTTATTTATATTAATTATTCATAAATGTGTGTGTGTGTATATATTTATATATATATATATATAATCTGCAATTAATAGATTTACTAAAAATGACTCATCGAATATAAATAGTACTATTATATATATATATATTAATTGGTAACAACCTCACGAATCTTCGTTGAAAAATAAAAAAAATATTAGTAAACGAAAATAATAGAACGAATCCTAAATAAATAAATGAATCATTAAGCTCAAATTCGTATTCAATTCGTTTAATAAATGAATCAATTCAAATTGATCCATTCATTAAATGAATCCATTTTCAAAATACATATTCACTTTAATGTGAGTTAAATCGAATGAATAAACAAATTCTAACTTAGATTGTCACCCAACTGCATATATGGATTTTTGGAAATCACGAGCTCGTTCGAACGAACCTATTGATTATTTGGAATGAGCTTTGTTCGAACGACTTCAAGCGAGAACAAGTCTGAAAGTCTTTGGATGAGTCGTTCGAACAACTCGAAAGCCTATTTGAGCGACCACATTTTCAATATGATTACACAAATATTAAGAACCCCGATGCGTCAGCATAAATAGATATTTGAAAATAATATTTAGAAAAATTCCAACAATCATTTCATAAATGGGTAATCATGTTATGTCGACACTGTTACATGAATATTATTTGTTATAAACAGATAAATGTGTTAAGTTAGGTTAACATATATACGACACGATAAATAATCATGTCAATTTTTTCAACTCAAATATGAAAAAATCATGTCATATTCGTGTCGCGTAATCGTAAAATGCCCCATATAACGACCTCTACCCCCATCCCCATCTATAAATATTTGAGCAAATTTAACCATAAAAATTCAAAGTTCCATACTATTTATAAATCTCCTCAATTAGGGAAGAGGTTCGTTCCGAAACGATGACCGCACACAATTAAATCCTAATCATCAATAATAAATCCTACGATACAAAAATGAGAAATACTAACTAGTGTCATAAGGACACTCATTAAGAATCTATTATAGGAAAATTTTCAAAAAAAAATAATAATGTAATTAATAATTTAATAATTTTTTATATTTTTCATAAAAATAATGTGAAAATTTTCTTAAAATAGATCTTTAATAAGTATCATTATGACATTCGTTAATATCATCCCCACAAAAATTATTAAAAGTAGTAAGAAGAAGAGGATTGGGTCCCCTAATAAAAAAAACGAGATTCAAGACTCAGACACGAGTCGGGATGGCAATTTCGTCCACAAATCCTCAAATCCGTAAAAACTCACCCGCAATGGGTAGGAATTGGTAAATATTTAAGAGGGTTTGGTGCGATTTTGGTAATTTAAAATAAAACCCGCTGCGGGTTTGGTGTGGGTTTAATAATTAAGCAAAACTAGCGGATACCCATTGCGGGTATCCGCTACCCGCAAACTTAATTTTTTTTATATCTTTAGGGCAAAAAAAATATCTCATATAAAAGGACTCACTAACTTATAGTTTTTGAATTACTTTTGGTCATGATTCAATAATTTTAATGATATGAATTTAACATAATGAAGGATATTCAGCTAGTGATTCATAGATGTAATTGTGATAATATGAATTTGACATTATGTGATAAATATTTTAAACTTTTATTTATGTGTCCTAATTTGTAAACTATCAAATATAATTTTTTTTTATGTTATGGAAAAATATCAATGTTTAATTAAAAAAAATTCTATTATTAAAAGCATAAGAGAATTTAATATTTTAAAAACCCGTAAAAATTCTGTAGGGTACCAGTGGGTTTGATAATTTATTTTTATATGTGGGTGCGGGTTTGAGTTATTTTTATATTTTAGTTTATTTGAGTATTTGTGGAAACCGACCCAAAGGAGTCCATACTTAGCAACCCGACCTGAATGAAGACGATAGAGGGAGTTTTGACCATTATCATCCACCTCGATAAGCTGACATGAGGAACGAAGATGGGATCACATACCAATTTGCGCTTGAGTCAAGTGACGTATGCTCTAAACTGAGAAAAAATAATTCTAGAAGGCTAATGATTATTATGGGAAAATAGTGGTTCACTGTGAAAGTACTCCCTGCCAGCCTCAATAGGGCGATGCAGTGGCAGAGAAGTGGCATAGTAGAGCCTGTTGGACAGTTACTGCCCATAGCATCACTATTTGTAAAGATCATGGTGTTGTTGTACAAATTAACTATGTGACACAAGGAAATTGCTCTTTTATCATTTGTAATTAGATTACCAAGATGTATAAATGATAGAAGGTACATATGATTAGTTCCGGATTGATAAGATATGAGACAGTATCAATCCATGAAGGTTTAATCATTAAATATCCCTAGTCGTAGTATTATCGAGATTGGACATCAATAATATGGAATAGACTAGTATTGTACATGTGCGTGTTATGGGAGCATAACGGCATAGTTCTCATATATTTGGGTATAGGATACTCATGCAAATGTGTAATAGGAGGTTGTGTTTACCGATGGTACGGAAACAGCTTCGCTCTGGATAGACCCCTCGGAATTCCATTGGTAGTATGACTATGTGTCTATGGAAGTCCGAATCAGGGTAGGTGTATTTGGTCTTAACTTGAGAATTACACCGCTAATACTTGCGACAATCAATGTGCTTTGGTTTAGCTCGTCCAGGGCTTTAACAGGTTCTGTGTACGCCTCTTCTGGGTATATTGAGAATCGTAGTGTATTGGGTGTGATGTCGAGATGAAAGTATCACTCCAGTCATAGTGGAGATGATGATCACGTAGGATACAGAACTGGTTCTCTTATATGCTGCAACTATTGGGATATTATGACTAGGTCATGTTTATCCGATTATAGAGACTAGTTACCAAAGATCCGATATGTGCTTCGTACGGGGCAGACACATTTCCAGCCCCAGGCCTTGCACGTGACATCCGATACGGGATCGTAATATGCAATTCTATGTATATTACGCATGATATAGATCACATATTCCAGTAAGAATATTTCTGGA
This sequence comes from Zanthoxylum bungeanum, assembly GCA_019454045.1. NCBI lineage: Eukaryota > Viridiplantae > Streptophyta > Magnoliopsida > Sapindales > Rutaceae > Zanthoxylum > Zanthoxylum bungeanum. The sequence goes on from SKCR01004380.1 coordinate 65,468, forward strand.
GAATTGGGTAGGCATGATGCTTTGCTAGAAGCCAACCATGTCTTGTAAATCGGTAAAAACGTAGTACTAGGTAGTTACATGTTCGGATAGTCCGACGACCGGATTTACTGCCAACATATCCGGGGATCTCATAGGTCGCTTCCCGAAGATTCACCGATGACGTATGACTCGCACTTTATTAATCTGGGATTAATTAGATGAGAGAGAAAATTAATCTGGGATTAATTAGAGATATTTTATCTGAGATAAAATATTATTTAAAGAGAGAATACGATTAATTTGGAATTAATCGATAAAATAATATATTCGATATATTATACGAAATTGGATTTCGACGTGGAATTAAAATTAGATTTTAATTCGGGCGAACGAGTTAATTTAGAATTAATTCGTTAGCAACGTGAATAGTAATTTTGCTAGGCATAATTATTTAATTACGTCGCAACGGAAAATTCGTTAATTTGGAATTAGCGAACCCGAGCCCGAGAGTGTTTGCGGGCGCACTCGCATTGCGAATTAAAGTGCGGCCCATAAGTCACATCAATCGTCAAACCACTAGTCACATCAAGCGTCAAATCACTTGTCACTTTGAGTGATGTGATGTCTAGTCACTTTTGATTTGAATAGTTGATGGTGGTTGTTGGATTGCATTTATTGCAATTTTGCCTCCAAATTTGTTGACTTTTTGAAAGAAAATTTTTGGTACATCATTGATTGATTTTTGGAAAATTATAACCAACACAATTCTTTCTCTCTCTCTCCTCTTCCATCTCACCCCAAGGGGCTGTCTTTCTCTTCATTTTTTCTGGTTTAGCCGTGAGATGTAGGGGAAGCATAGGAAGTTTTGCGGCAAAATTTCCGGAGTGCTAGCACGCTTTAGGAGTCTTGCGAAGGTGATAGGGAAATCGACTTGTGAGCTTGGAATCACAACACAAAGCTTGGAGCTTGGAGGACCAAGATGACCGAAATTTTAGAGGACAAAAATAGCCCACTGCCGTGAGCCACCTTGGAGGAAAGCTTGAAGTTTTTGTTCCTCGCATCGCTAAACCGATCATTGTAAGTATTCCGCAACTTCTTTGAGTATTCGCACATGTGTTTCATTGCTTAAATTGATCATTGGGACTTAATAGGAACCCAACAATGGTATCAGAGCCATTTTGAGCATGAAACTTGATTAGGGTTAAAATTGGGCAAAATTGATTTGAGCATGTTTGAGTGAAATTGATTGTTTGAGTATGCTTAAATTATGATAACATGGTGTTATGCATTGTCAATTTGATGAATTTTGAATTGGACAAATTTTCCCCTAAATGTGTGGCTTGGCCGAATCTTGATAATGCCCTAATGTCATGGTATTTTTTGTTTCTTTGATCATTGGATGACTTGAAACAATTGGGTAATGTTGATTTAAGATTCAATTGGATTGGATTTACAATTGGACATAAAAACCCACAAATGCCGTGACCACTAAGCATGTAAAATGATGTGATTTTTTATTAAAATGTGTTGGACATGTTTTGATGTTAATGAGCATAATTAATTGAGCAAACTTGTGTTTTGGAAATTTTAATTTGGGTAATTAATTATGGCAAACACTTTAGGTTAATTAAGTTATGAAATTTGGAATTTGGTAATTTAATTAATTGGGCCTATTTTGGAAATTGGGCTTGAAAAGTTGTAATTGGGCTTAATGGGCTTGGTTGTACCAAGTTAGGTTTAGGCTAAATTGGTTGGATCCAATTGGGCCCAAAACCATATCCATAAAGTCCAATTATGACTTAATGAACCTTTAATTTTAATTGGGCCTAATGGGCCTAAATTGGCTTCTTGGCAAATAAGGGTGATTCCTTAAATGGGCTTTGGTATTTGGGTTTGACCCACATTGACCAAAAGTCCATGCCTTAGAAATTAATTGAAGCTCATTGGACTTTAAATTAAATTGACATTGGATGTTAATCGGGCTTTGAGACCCGTAACGATTAGATTTGGAATCTAAGTCGTAAAGGTTCGTTAATAAAGTGTAGTATTTAATTTGGAATTAAATAAATGAATTAGTTTTAAATACAAATTAAATTGGATTTAATGTTGTAGTTTAATTTAATTCAAGAATTCTTACTTTGAGTACTTATTCGCAAAACGAGTTTGACTCGCACAAAATCAAATCGTTGTTTGAACATTGGATGGTCATTAATATCAGATTAATTAATTGGATTAGATTGATTGATAACATGCTTGTGTGAATACATGGTTGCGATGCATGAATAATGTATATCAGATGGATATTAGATGGGTGAGGGCAATTTTGGAAATTGTTGTAATAAATTTAGAATTTATTAATTGGACCTGCGTGTCCAACCTATTACCTCTTGACTCGGTGTATTTCTCTTCTCACCTATTCCCCTCAATGTAAATGAGGTTTCTTTAGAAGTGTTATGTAATCGGGTAGAAGTAATACTTGTGCTAGCGGGAGAGAAGAAATGAGAGATTTATTCTAGGAACATTGTTTAAATATCCATCCGCATATCATTATTATATTTATTTATACGTGCCTTATTATGTGTTTAGAGTGTATGATGATGAGACCTTAACAAAAATAATTAATTGATTGCCAATTACACGCGAAAAACCTTCACTATATATTAAGCGTTTTTCCTTCCATTGAGTGATTCTTACTCAAGATCCAAGACATGCATTGGTTTGTTGGCCAAAGTCAAGACCTTTGTCCGTCGAGGATGTGTTTGAATCATGAAGGCTTTGTTCCATATCGGTGTCTTGTCCAAGTTGTGATTTGTTGGCCAAAGTCAAGATCACTTCTTGTCCATCGACATTGATTACGAAGCTTTCCAAAGTCAATGGGTTCGCTTAACTGGGATCACTAAGTTTGTTGTGCCAAAGCCAAGGCTTAGTTGGTTCAGAGGAAAAAGGTTAGGCAATATATTGGATATATTGGCATATATAAGATATATGTTTCGGACTTGGATGTCCACCTACTGGATCTAGGAATTTTATGGGATCCAATTGATCTTAGAGATCTACCTAGTTAATTATCATACAATTTGTTGGCCAAAGTCAAGATTGTGTGTTATTTAACAGGATCCTAGCCCACTAGGAAACAAGGTTTCCCGAGTACTCCACAAAGGGTTAGAGACTCACCGAAAAATAGTGGGAGGCAATTATTAAATTTGCAATATTCGTTTAGTTACTTGCCATACGCGCTCATTACAAATTCTTCGTCAAATAAATTATTTATTAGTTGGACTAATATTTAATTGTTGTATTAATTAAACAGTTGGACTGTATTCAAACTATTTCATTTATAGTTGATTATATAATTGGATTATAGTAATCAATATATTTGAATTAACTAATTTCAATTAGTAGTTGATTTTATAATTGGATTATAATAATCAATATAATTGAATTTAATCAATTAAATTATAGTTGATTATATAGTTAGACTATAGTAATCATTATAATAAATAGTACCTAAAATCGTTGATTAAATAGTTGGACTATTAGAATCAAGAAAATTGAAAGATTAGTGTTTAAAACATAATCAGGGTGAAAATGTATTTAAACGACTTTAATTTTCAATTTGGAATAAAATCTCAGGATAGTCCTGGGTGTCCGAGAAGTTACTTTATTTGATATAGTGACATCTCGAGCCTAAGCCTGGAGTTAAGCAAATAGTAGAACATGATATTTGGAATATTCATGTGATGATAACTTTAGTGCTTAATCCATTATGCTTGCCAAATAGACTCCTTAATTTCTTAATCAGAACAAAGGATTAGACCCTTATAGTATGATATTGAAATTGAAGGATCTTTATAGATCTATTCTTAGATCTTAGAAGTAAAAATTGCACTAGAAAACTCTTGGAGAGTTAATGGCTATACTCAAGGAGACAAAGCCAAAGTTTGCAATAAGGCAAGAAGTGCAAGGCGCATCTTACTTCGACATTCTAGAAGGCCAAGGCTTGGCCAAAGGCTTATAGAGTATGAAAAATGGGGCAAAGGCAAAGTCATTATAATCTTCTGGGAAGACAAATGACATATCCCAAGATGTCGGCCTAAATTATGGCAAACGGGATCACTGAAGCGTGACTGCAGTATGGACAAGGCAGACATGAAGGAATTGAAGACGGGCAAGGCTCTGACTTCAAATATGTTTGTATAAACATGTTCACTGCTAGTATTAAAATTGGATTTTAGATACTAAATGTGGTACATATATACGTACTGGTGTGCAGAATCTGCTAATAAGCAGGATACTGACTTCAGTTGAGATCTAATCTGCGAATTGGAAACGGGACGAAAGTCGCTGTTTTAACCGTAGAAACCTAAGTTTAGGAACTACCCTTCGGGTGTGTACTTAAATTATTTGTGTGTACTTAAATTAGGAAACTGTTGTAATGTACCTAGTTAGACTAGAAAATTATCTCTATATCAGGGTTTAATCCGTTGTGGATATACCTTTATATTCTAGAACACTAAAGTGTTTTATTTTATAAAGATGATATTAAGATAAACACATTAGATGTGAATAACAGTATTTATATTTTGAATATAAATAAAATCTCAAACGTATGACATGACAAACAATAGCTCAAACTGAATTAATCAGTTGAGACTTATAAGTGGCATTGTTGTCTGGACATAATTAACAAGACTCGTATATCCACACTTTCGAAGAGTGGGTACTAGGACAAATTTGATTCCATTCAAATAATGTCTACGAATCTAGTTTATTGGGCAAAGTGCCTAAAATATCTTTTACTTGGTAAAAGTACAAGTGCCACCGATCTGTTAGCCCTCGTTCATAGTGACGTAAGTGGGTCCATATCTAGCTAGGCTAGAGGTGGATATGAATGTTTCGTGACCTTTACGGATGTGGCATCTCGTTATGGTTATGTGTTTCTTTTGAAACACAAATCGGAAACTTTTAGAGTTTCGACACGAAGTAGACAAACAGATCGGCTAAAGTATTAAACACCATGATTGGACCATGATGAAAATACTTAAGCAATAAGTTTCTCATATAGTTGAAAGAGTATAGTATTCTTTCAATGAGGACTCCTCCCGGAACACGTCAATTTGACGGTGTGTCCGAACGAGAGAGAAACCAAATTTTGTTGGACATGATAAGGTTAATCATGAGTCGCTCTAAGCTACCATTTCCTTCAACGGATAAGCATTAAAAGTGCAGAACTTATTTTGAATAAGGTTCCATAAAAATCTGTTAGACAGAAATCATATTAGATATGAACAAGAAAGAAACTAGGTTTTCTCATTCTTGAAGATTTGGGTATGCTAGGCATATGTTTGGATGATACCAAACTGGAACCCAAATCGGATAAGTGCCTAAGTTGTGGGTTATCCTAGAGAAACCAAAGTATAGTACTTATAGAACTCACAAAAGAACAATGTAATTGTTGCTCACCATGCGGTTTTCCTAAGAGGAATACCTATATGCAGTGGTAAGTGGGAGGAAAGTAAAACTTGATGAAAATCAGAGTAATACTATTACAGGCACCGAGTCTTAATGGAACACAAATATTTTATCAAGGATGAAACTATACCAATAATCATCGAATACACAAGAACCGCATAAGTCGGAGAGAGTCAGAAAACAACCTGGGGCATGGGTTTTGATCTCACCTCATAAAGATGTCAATATTATTGAGGGATACAAACTGACTACGTGTGAGGAAGTGATACAAGGTATCGACTCCCTATTATGGCAAAGTGCCATGATATCCGAAATGGATTCCATGTATACCAACCAAGTTTGGATACTAGTTGATGTACCAGAAGGCATTGTGCCTATTGGTACTATATAAGTCTTCAAGGAAGACATACATGGAAGGCAACATACCAACGTACTAAGCTAGGCTTGTAGCGAAAATGTATCTTTATCAACATTGTGTCGATTACGACGAAACCTTTTACATGTTGCCATGGATAAATCCATTTGAATAATGCTTGCTGATGTTGCATGTTTCATTTATGAAATATGGCAGCTGAACGTCAAAATCGCTTTCCTTAACAAACAAGGTTTGCAAGTTACTCGATCCATGGATGGATTGGAGCAAGCATTGCGTTCTTGGAATTATCGTTTTGATGTAATCATAATGGTATATGATTTAATTCAAAACGAAAAGGATTCTTGTGTATATAAGAAGGTTAGTGGGAGTGCACTGACAATTAATGTCCTAAATAATGATGACATATCATTTCTTGGAAATGATATTCCCATAATAACAATCGAGTGAAAGCTTGGCTTTCATGAAAATTCTCCATAGAATTCTTGGGAGTAACAACCTTTATTCTAGGAATAAAGATCTACTGGGATAGATTTAAAGTTGTTGATACTCTCCGGGAACTCGTACATTGAAATAAATGTACGCGACCTAGTGTCTCATATGCTTTGAGCATATTGAGTCACAATCAGGCCAATCCAAGTGATAGTCACTGGATTGATGTTAAGAACATCCTTAAGTATCTTAGATGAACTAATGATGCTGTCTTATACTATGGAGAAGGAGAACTTGAAGTGACTGGGTTCACTGTTGCAAGTTTTCTAACCGATAAAACGACTATAAGTCGTAATAACGGTACTATAAAGTTTGAATAACAGAACAGTGAGCTGGAAATCTTCCAAGCAAGATACTGTTACTGAATAAACAACAAAAGTGGATTATTACTGCAGTTGAGGCAGCAATAGAAGCCATTTGGGTCGATAATAAATCTAATTAGATTAGATATAGTTCTGTTAGCAGCTGAGCTAGGCTACAACGCATGCTAAAGAATTAATGGTCTCATCAACGATCCTGATATATACTTCAAATATTCATCTGATTCGTTCAGACCATACATCGTGGCGATGTGATGATCGAATAAATCACATCAGATGATAGTCATGAAAATCCGCTGACGAAAGCATTTTCTTCAGCAGAAATTTGAGCGAACCATACATAGTTCGGGTGTGGGACACTTGAGTGATTGGCTATAGGCCAAGTGGGAGATTGTTGGAAAATTATGGCCCATAGCATCACTATTTGTACAGATCATGGTGTTGTTGTACAAATTAACTATGTGACAAAGGAAATTGCTCTTTTATCATTTGTAATTAGATTACCAAGATGTATAAATGATAGAAGGTCCATATGATTAGTTCCTGATTGATAAGATATGAGACAGTATCAATCCATGAAAGTTTAATCATTAAATATCCCTAGTCGTAGTATTATCGAGATTGGACATCGATAATATGGAATACACTAGTATTGCACTTGTGCGTGTTATGGGAGCATAACGTCATAGTTCTCATATATTTGGGTATAGGATACTCATGCAAGTGTAATAGGAGGTTGTGTTTACCGATGGTACGGAAACAGCTTCGCTCAGGATAGACCCCTCGGAATTCCATTGATAGTATGACTATGTGTCTATGGAAGTCCGAATCAGGGTATGTGTATTTGGTCTTAACCTGAGAGTTACACCGCTAATACTTGCGACAATCAATACGCTTTTGTTTAGATCGTCCAGGGCTTTAACAGGTTCTGTGTACGCCTCTTCTGAGTATATTGAGAGTCGTAGTGTATTGGGTGTGATGTCGAGATAGAAGTATCACTCTAGTCATAGTGGAGATGATGATCACGTAGGATACGAACTGGTTCTCTTATATGCTGCAGCTATCGGGATATTATGACTAGGTCATGTTTATCCGATTATAGAGACTAGTTACCAGAGATCCGATATGTACTTCGTACGGGGCAGACACATTTCCAGCCCCAGGCCTTGCACGTGACATCCGATACGGGATCGTAATACGCAATACTACGTATACTACGCCTGATATAGATCACATATTCCAGTAATAATATTTCTGGAGAATTGGGTAGGCATGATGCTTTGCTAGAAGCCAACCATGTCTTGTAAATCGATAAAAACGTAGTACTAGGTACTTACGTGTTCGGATAGTCCGACGACCGGATTTACTGCCAACATATCCGGGGATCTCATGGGTCGCTTCCCGAAGATTCACCGATGACGTATGAATCGCACTTTATTAATCTGGGATTAATTAGATGAGAGAGAAAATTAAGCTGGGATTAATTACGGAGATGTTTTATCTGAGATAAAATATTAATTAAAGAGAGAATACGATTAATTTGGAATTAATCATCATAAAATAATATATTCGATATATTATACGAAATTGGATTTCGACGCGGAATTAAAATTAGATTTTAATTCGGGCGAACGAGTTAATTTAGAATTAATTCGTTAGCGACGTGAATAGTAATTTTGCTAGGCATAATTATTTAATTACGTCACAACAGAAAATTCGTTAATTTGGAATTAGCGAACCCGAGCCCGAGAGTGTTTGCGGGCGCACTCACATTGCGAATTAAAGTGCGGCCCATAAGTCACATCAATCGTCAAACCACTAGTCACATCAAGCGTCAAATCACTTGTCACTTTGAGTGATGTGATGTCTAGTCACTTTTGATTTGAATAGTTGATGGTGGTTGTTGGATTGCATTTATTGCAATTTTGCCTCCAAATTTGTTGACTTTTTGAAAGAAAATTTTTGGCACATCATTGATTGATTTTTGGAAAATTATAACCAACACAATTCTTTCTCTCCTCTTCCCTCTCACGCCCAAGGGGCTGTCTTCTTCTTCATTTTTCTGGTTTAGCCGTGAGATGTAGGAGAAGCATAAGAAGTTTTGCGGCAAAATTTCCAGAGTGCTAGCACGCTTTAGGAGTCTTGCGAAGGTGATTGGGAAACCGAATTGTGAGCTTGGAATCACAACACAAAGCTTGGAGCTTGGAGGACCAAGATGACCGAAATTTTAGAGGACAAAAATAGCCCACTGCCGTGAGCCACCTTGGAGGAAAGCTTGAAGTTTTTGTTCCTCGCATCGCTAAACCGATCATTGTAAGTATTCCGCAACTTCTTTGAGTATTCGCACATCTGTTTCATTGCTTAAATTGATCATTGGGACTTAATAGAAACCCAACAGAGCCGCCATAGGTCGCCAGAGGCCACCATATGCAGTACAGTGGTAGGGCAGAGCCTCCATAGGCCGGTGCAGTAATAGGGAAAATGGATAATTTGTATACAAATCTTGATACGGTAGAGAGAAATCTGATTCAAGATCATGTAGACCCTCAAAGAGCTTACCCTTGAAAACCCTTGGAGATTGCCTTAGATGAAACTTGTCGGCAAAGGACGCCATAAAGGATGCCAACCCTTTGATGAGTCTTTGTTCAATCACAGAACTTGGAAGAATCAATATTCTCTCACCCATGAAAAGTCACGCACAATGCGCTCTATATATATATATATATATATATAGACAAAAAGAAAAGATTCTCCATTGATTATCAATTATAATAAATATAGACAAAAAGAAAAGATTCTCCATTGATTATCAATTATAATAAATAATACAATTTAAATAGGTAGCTAACCCCAGTTCTACTGAAACATAATAAAATTCTAGCAAAATAAACTCAATAAAACATAAAAGCCTTCAAAATTATGTGCATGGCCTTTTTAATTTAATTAAAGTTCAGCTCAACACTTAAACATAATATAATTTTAAACAACATAAAACATAAAAGCTATAGGGATAACTTGCGTCTATATTTTATCCAAGAAGGATTCCGAATTTGACTTTCACGTAAAAAAAAAGTTGTAGATCTATGAGTCATCTTTTCAGTGCAACTTGAATCACCAAAATCAAACATTAGATGAGAAATCTATGGCGAAAATACGAAGCCGGCGCAAATCCTGCCACTACTAATGCACCATTCGGAAATTAAAACAAAAATGAATCAAGACAGCCCATGCAATGACCCAAATACACCAATCTGACCAAGTCAATTATGGATTATATCAATTTGATTGGTCGAATTGAGGATAGTTGAGGAGAGTTGTTACTGCAATGATGACAGAGTGACATGAGCTGACGTCATGGGCGGTGCGATAATGGATTTGAAAACCTATATAAAATGGTTGAAGTCTCAAATTCAAAGGATAGTAAAATTTGCATATCAACTCTCAGAGAGAAACCAAGAGTAAAAAATCTAGTGATAGAGAGAGAAAATTGGTCGGTTGTTTGACTATTGAGAGAATTGTAATGGGCTAGTGTAAGACCTGAGGTGTTGTAAACTCTTTGTAAGTTCATTACCCCACTTGTAACTCGGATCGGTCTTGACCCCGAACAGTAATAAAACATACCCCCTTTCTCCCATGGATATAAGTTGAAGTACTTTCATCCGAACCACGTAAATCCTTGCATCTGTGATTTATATGGCTACTTGCTGAGTTTGCAATTAGTTTCTTAATAATAAAAAAAATTCATTATTGAGAGAGATTTATTTGATAGATAAAACTTTCATATCATGGAAAAATATCCATCTGATCCAAATTTAAATGGTATAAATAATAAGGCATGCTGTTTGGTTGAAGACAATAAAATCAAAACACGATTACGACGGAGACCACTGAACTTTCTTTTTATTTAATTATTGTATAATCTGTGTTTATCACGACTGTAATAGAGACAAAAAAGGAAATTAAACTAATTAAAATTTTATAATATTTTATTATTAACTGATTACTATAATGAATTTATTTTAGTGTATTGAGCACTTTTTGGAGGAAACGGCAGCAAAAAGTGGCATAAAATTAGGAGATAAAACAGTTTGAATGGTAGGATTATTAGACCAAATTGTCAATTATTAGACCCAATTGTCACTTCCGAATGATTAATTGGGCCCTACATGATGTGGATGCATATGGCCCGTAGACATTATTTCAAACTATTTAGAAGGCAATTTAGCTTGGATTTTACCTACTTTTTATACTATCCAAAGTTGCTTGTGATAAATTTTTCCTATTAGTTATTGCTTTTTTTTTTTTTTCAAAAAGTTGTATAAAAATGGTTAGTGAGATGAAAACCCTAATATTTCATAATTAATTCTCCTTATAATGCAAGATTATGTATGACCATTTTAATTTTTTCAATAATTTTATTTTAACTGAAAAAAGTGATCATGAAACATTTGATACATGTGACTATATAGGGTCTTAATATTAGGCCGTCTTTATCGGGAATTATCCATTAATCTGGTAGTAGATCATCTTTATTCCATCATATTTGCATTGGAGTTAAAGTCTCTATCTCTAAGTGCATCATGAGGAAAATTTCCTTTTAATTATTTAAAAACAATTGAGTTTGTTCTGGTACAAAAATTAAAACTGCGGGCATCAAGAGAAAAAGAAAAAGAAAAAGAAACCCTCATGGGCATTAAGAGCTAGGTTGAATCATGCCAGCAGAGAAGCATGACAATACATCTCCTAATAATATAAAGCTTAGCCCTTTGCTCTCTCAAGACTCCTCCAAAGCTTCTGCTTGATAATGATCTTCTCTTTGAGGCTCCCATGCTACCAGCACTGCTCATCTTCATGATATTATTTTGATCTTGATTCTTGATTGTGAGAGAGAGAGAGAGAGAGAGAGAGCTTGAGAGCTTTGTCTTTTTGGTTTATGTGAGTTTGGTTTGAATTATAGAAGTGGGAATGTGAATGGGTGGTTCTTATAGTAAGAAGAGGGTGACCACCACACACTCTCTCTCTATTTCTCTCTTTTCTTTATTTTTTCATGGGTAAATGGTTATTTAGTTTCTCTCTTTAGTCTTGTATGTTTCAACTAAAATTCCCTCAATCATTTTCTATTTTTTACTTGCTGCATGTTAGTTTTATTGGAATTTCAAATTAGGAAAGTTATGAATGTTTGTTTTAAATAAATTTTTAAAATAGACAATTAACTCAAACTATTAAATCCAAAAGAACATTTACCGAGAATGGTGTTGGAGGAAAGAGAGTGTATCCAACGGCTCTCTTTATGTGGCTTAATTGACGGCCCGGATCATTTCATTGGTAATTGGAGGAAAGAGAGTGAATTGATTGATGGAAAAGGTAAAAAAATTTTAAATTTTCAAATTAAAAAATAAAAAGTTAAAATAAAATCATTTAATTCTGTAACACCCTGCCGTAGGTACAGGCAAATACTGTAACACCGTGCCTACGGCACGGACATCATTTAATTAAAAATTAAAATCATTTAATTCTGTAACACCGTGACGTAGGCACGAGCAAATACTGTAACACCGTGCCGTAGGCACGGACCAAATACTGTAACACCGTGCCGTAAGCACGGGCAAAAACTAGTACATATACATGCCCCAAATGATGTAATTTGGTGGCAAAAGACCTAAAATTTAGTTGTGAGGTCCTGAGTTCGAGTTCATAGGATATATTTTTTGTAAGAGACTGAGACAGCAGAGAATTTTACCTGCTCCATTTAAGTTTGGATAGGATGTTTTAACGGCCGAATTTCCAAATATATATACACATACATATATTGAATCGGCCATTGCTTGAATAAAAGAGCCAATGTCTGTAGTTTATGGACTCCTCGCCATTCAATTTGTAGAACGATGATAATTATGTGATTATGCTTTGATGATGAGGCTGCCGTATCTTTCCTTTCTTTCTTTTTTTTTTTTTTTTTTTTTTTTTTTTTTTTTAATTTCTAATTTTTATTTATTTATTTTTATTTTTAATTTTTTAAAGTGATCTGCCAAATTAGGCAGTTGGGTTCTTCTGTTGAATCCTATAGAACATCAAAATTATACATATTAATGACCGTAATTTTAATTATCATCATTCACACACACAAAAAAAAGTATTTAGCATCGAAACATATCGACGTTAAAATAACTAAAATTGACGCTAAAGGTGATTAGCGTCGAATATTTTCGACACTAAATTTCGACGTCAAAAGGTGGACAAGAAAGATAATTAGCGTCGAAATAAAAATTTACGGCGCTAAAGTATAATATTTTGTGTCCAAAAATTTTCAACGAAAAATGTTATTTTTCGACGTTAAATGTTGTATTTGGCGAAGAAAATATTCGACGCTAAATGACGTATTTGGCGACGAAAATTTTCGACGCTAAATGACGTATTTTGGCAACGAATATTTTCGACGCTAAAAATATAAAATATTAAAATATAAATATGATTTTATTACTTTTAGCGTCGAATAATTTGATGCTAAAGGGTATAACAAATTTATTATTTAAGGTACTTTTGCTTCGAAATATTCAATTTCTTATTTTGAAAAATATTATTATAAAAAAATAAATTTACCGAATAATGGTACAATTATTTTTATGCTAAAAATTATTTTTTTTTACTTTAATTAAAATTTATTAAATAAAATAAATATATAGTCTATTAACAGTCGCTGTTGTGAATGTTTATGATGGAATGGCGACCGAGCCCTATGTACTATGGCCGAGTGAGGCCTCTAGCATCTGCCTGAAAGACCTCATCTGCTGGTCGAACTCCTACATCTTCCTTTGGTGGTCCTCCTCGACCTGCAGTAGCTTCTCCTGAGTCTTCTTCAGCTCTACTTTGGCATTGTCCAGCTTTTCTTGGGTTTTTTCCAACCTGTTCTGGGTGCTGGCTAGCTGTTCTCGAAGGCATGGATCAGTAGGAGAAGAAACAGCTGTGCGTCCAAATGACGTCGGATTCTTACGAGTGCCAAGTCCGACATTGTATGCTGTCTGGTTTTTGAAAACCAATTGCCACAACTGTGGTTAATGTCCTTTGACAAAATTGTTTAAAGAAGCCACATAGATCAAGTACGGCGTCGCATACATTTGACGGCAAATAAGGTCGAATGCCAACATGAAGGAGAATCTCAAGAAGCATATAAAGGTCGTGACTCCTTAACCCAGTTATCATATAATCCCTGACCCAACGTCCAATATTCGATGCATAATCATCAGGAAATTTCACATTTTTCAGCCAATCACAAAATGATTTTCTCTCTAATTAAGTTAGCACATAACTAGCATGTGGCTTAATAAGACCTCGAGGAGTGGCCTTGAAGTACAATTCACTGCGAATTCTAAGATCTTGTAGGTCCAATCTAACATTTTCAGTGTTTTTCATCTTACCTGGAATGTGGAACAGTGTGCCCACTAAACTCTCGCATATATTTTTTTTCTATATGCATTACATCTAAATTATGTCATAGACTCAGACTCCCCCAATACTTTAACTCAAATGAAATACTTATTCTCGTTTCAACTCTTCAGGTTGACATTTTCAATTTTTATCTCTATTATTAGGATGTTTCCCTGGTGTGCTGTCTCTGAGATATTGATGTTGGCAAAGTATGTCAAATCCAGACAATTGATTGGGCATACTCTGAGTTTCTAGTTGACTGTTGAATAATTTACTTCTCCGCCAAAGATGACTCAACTTAAGAAATCTCATGTGCCTTATGTATCCTATTTTATTTCGTAACCACTGCGAAGGTGTTTCACCCGTACAAACTGGATATGCCATGTATCCCTTAGTGCTCCATCCAGATAATAAACCATAAGCTGAAAAATCATTAATGGTCCATAATAATGCGTCATGTATATGAAAATATTGTTGAAAAGCTGCATCATAGGTATGCACACCAACATTCCACAATATTTGTAACTCCTCGATTAATGGTCTCAAGTAAATATTCATATCTTTACAAAGGGAACATGGACTAGGGATAATCAATGTCATAAATATGAACGGATCCTTTATACATTTCCTTAGAGGTAAGTTATATTGAATAACAATTACGGGTCATATGCTGTAATAGTTGTACATATTCCCAAACGGGTTAAAACCATTGGAGGCAAGGCCTAACCTGACATTATGTGGGTCCTCGGTGAAACATGGGTACATATCATCAAATTCCTTCCACTCGGGTTAAAACCATGTTGTATGTGCGATTGGATATGCAAGACTTGTCAACCATACCATGTTGTATGTGCGATTGGATATGTACATATGTAAACTTTGATATTGATGTCGTTTACATGATATAGAATGACATGATGTGAAATGAATGAGTTCCATTTTGTATTGTGGATGAAAGAGATAGTATGAAATTTATGTTACGTATTCGTTTTGAAACTGTATTTGGTTGTGTGTAATTTATTTACTTTGATATATAAATGGTAAAACTCCTTATGATTAGTTCCGGATTGAGATGATATGAGACAGTATCAATCCATAAAGGTTTAATCGTTAAATATCCCTAGTCGTAGTATTATCGAGATTGGACATCGATAATGCGGAATAGACTAGTATTGCACTTGTGCGCGTTGTGAGGGCATAACGACATAGTTCTCATATATTTAAGTATTGGATACTTATGCAAGTGCGATAGGAGGTTGTGTTTTACCGATGGTATGGAAAACAGCTTCGCTCTGGATAGACCCCGCAGAATCCCATTGGTAGTATGTATATGTGTCTATGGGAGTCCGCTTCAGGGTAGGTGTATTTGGTCTCAACCTGAGACTTGCATCGCTAGTACTTGCGACAATCGGTAAACTTTGGTTTTGGTCGTCCAGGGCTTTAACAGGTTCTGTGTACGCCTCTTCTGGGTTTATTAAGAATTGTAGTGTATTGGATGTGGTGTCAAGACGGAAGTATAACTTCAGACATATGGAGATGATGATCACGCAGGGATTCAGAACTGGTTCTCTATTGTGTTGCAACCATCGGGATAATATGACAAGGTCATGATTATCCGATTCAAAGAGACTAGTTGCTTGATATCCGATATGTGCTTCGTACGGGGCAGACACTATTCCAGCCCCAGGCCTTGCACGTGACATCCGATACTGGATCGTAATACACAATACTACGATATACTATGCCTGATATAGATCGTATATTCCATTAAGAATATTTCTGGAGAATTGGGTAGGCATGGCGCTTTGCTAGAAGCCAACCTTGTCTCGTAAATCGGTAAAAACGTAGTACGAGGTACGCACATGTTCGGATAGTCTGACGACCGTATTTACTGCCAACATATCCAGGGATCTCTTGGGTCGCTTCCCGAAGATTCACCGATGATGTTTGATTCAAACTTAATTAATCTGGGATTAATTGCGGAGACACTTTATATTGGATAAAGTACTATTTGAAGAGAGAGAAAGATTAATTTGGAATTAATCGACAAAATAATATATTCGATATATTAAACGAAATTGGATTTCGACGCGGAATTAAAATTAGATTTTAATTTGGGCAAACGAGTTAATTTAGAATTAATTCGTTAGCGACGTGAATAGTAATTTCGCTAGGCATAATTATTTAATTACGTTGCGACTAAAGTTCGTTAATTCAGAATTAGCGAAACCGAGCCCGAAAGTATTTGCGGGCCCACTCACATTTTGAATTAAAGTGGGGCCCATAAGTCACATCGTGAATCACATCACTTGTCAGTTAAAGGTGATAGATGTCAAAGTCACTTTTTGAGAGTGACATGCTGTCACTATTCATGATGCAAGTTGTTGAGATCATTTATTACAATTTTGGAGCCAAAATTGGCTTTGACTTTTTGAAAACTAATACCAAACATTTGGTAATTGTTTTTCATTTTCATTTTTCATACGGTTTTTGAAACTAAAAGGATAGAAAAACAGAACTCTCTCTCTCTCCATTTCTTGCAAAACCGTGAGCTCCATCAAGGTGAAGGAAGATTGGATTTTCTTTCATCTTTTGCTAGCACATTCAAAGGATCAAACAAGGTGATATGGAAGCTTATCTTAGAGCATGGATTTCCATTAAAGCTTGGAGCTTGTAGATCATCTTCTACAAACCACCTTGGCCGAATCTTGTAGATAATCTTCAACAAAACAAGGGCTTGGCCGAATACACCTCAAAGGGAAGGAAGAAAAGTTTTGTTGAGCATCACATCCAAACCGATCAATGTAAGTGTGTTTCCGCCACATTTCTTTATAATATTCATTCTATTTCGTGGCTTAAAATGATCTTGGGACATCAATAGAAACCAACAATAAGAGGAAGGTAGCGATGAAATATTCTTGAGAATAAAGTTTGAGATCCTGTGTAGTTAAGTTTATCGACCGATACATGTATGGCTTTTTATTAATACTTTGATTTGTAGCAAAATGTTTGATGAGCTTAATGACTATGTGTAACATGAATGTACATAAGAGTGTGAATCTGTAACGATATGAAAATGTGTATGTGAATGAATATGTAGATGTAAAAGTATATGAAAATATATTTGTATACGCATATGATGTTAACACATGTATAGGCTAGGTATACGGAATTGGTAAATGGAAATAAAACATGATTTTCTAAGCTGGTATAAGATAATCTCTTTAAATGGGTAAAGTACGTGTGTGAATAGATATATTAATGAATGAATGTTTCTGATAAGAATTCTAGAGATAGATTGCATTTGATTGAAAAGTAAAAGACATGAAGATTGTTAAAGGCTACAGTATCAGAATTCAAAGTGATAAGTGTGTTCATATGTTTAATGTATATACGTATGTATATCGATTGATAAACAATGTTTGACATGTATGTGTTGTGTATGTGAGATTGTCTCCTATGATATGTGTGCACGTGTGTATGTTAATTGGTTGGTAATCTCGTGTTGTAGTAGTCGGGCTGGTTAGGAATTCGTTCGGACAATATTCATCTCATACCTAATCTAAAATAGATAATGAGTCCAGTACGAGCATTGTATGCATAAGCCAGCCTTATATGTGTGTTGTTTGATTATTTGTGATCGGTGGTAAACACACACGTAACGAAAGCGCACGTATCGCTCAAGTAGTATAAAATATCGATCCCAGGAGGACTTAATTTCTATTGTTGTTATTAATTATTGATTCTATTTATTTACATGTATCTAATTAAAGGGAGAAGAGATTGATTGCTTGATTGGTTGGTTGAATGTGGATTTTTCTAAATAAATAAATAAAAACACAAAAGAAAATACTAAGAAAAACAAACAAAAGACACAAAAATCTAGGGTTATGATTCCACACAATATTATTCTAATGATGAATTGATTCTCTTATATATGTATAATAAATCAGTTTGCTAACCTGGACATGAAGTTATGCAAAAGCCTATTCCGATGGTCAAATGCAAACACCCAAAATAACCCAATTAATCATATTCATATGTTAACCAATTTATCTGAATTCATTAAGTTCAAGTTCCAATTATGGTTACCCCGCACGACAGGTATATTCCTATCCTGTAAGGAAATCTACCTAAGAGACTTTTACCCCAGGGTGAGATCGTAAGCTATTGAATCTAGGCTGAAACCTAAAATCCATTTTCCAATTTCATTTTAAGTTTACCACATCAATCTTATTGGTGATCAGACAACAAAAAGAATTAAGCTTAAGATTCAATAAACAAACCAAAGCATTAAACATAATATAATTAAATCAATTATTAAGCATGTGAATATTGTGTTTCATCACTTCCCTAAAATAAAAATAAAGTGTCGGGGTTAGGGGATCCACTTTTAATATTTCAAATGTAGAAATCTCACTTTATTATAATATAGAAATTATCAGTGTTACCCAATTAAGTCAAACCAGCCGTAAAGGCGGTGTTATTATTTATCCATAAACCAGTCATATAGGCGGTAATCATCTGTCACCTAAAGACCGACCATATAGGCGGTGTCACATTATGTCAAATAAATAAAACCAGCCATTAAAGCGGTATCAACTTTAATCAATATTATTAAATTATAATTTCCATATTATAAATTAAATGAGATTAATCTACCTTATCATATTAAAGGTTTCACCCTTCCCCCAACAGAAATTAATTACTAAACATAAAAGAAAATAAAAACACTCAAACTATTATTACTATTAAAAATAAAAATAAAAAATATATTACAAAACTAATAAATTAAAAACACAAGATACAATCCTTAATTTTTATTCAAGAAACCAAGGAAAGTATGAAATTTACAAATGAAATGGCTTGGTATTTATAGGCAAAATTTTGCCTCCACTAATTTCTCCACAAATTTCTCCATCAAACATGACACAAAATATGGCACCAAACATGGCAAAAAACATGACACCAAATCCTTCACCAAACATGCAAGCATGTTTGGTGGAAGTTTGGCAATTTTCAATTTTCAATTTTTGTTTTTTATTTTTTATTTTGAAAATGACTTTAATGATTACATATAACATACTTCCGGATATTTTATCAATTTCGGTCATGAAAACTTCCAAATTCGAAATTATTATGAACGTCAATATTGTAGATCTTTGATTCTTCTTTAATCTGAAACTGGAATCATTTCAATCCGATATCAAAGTAGAAAGTTATGGAATAAATACAAAAATTACGCAAAGTTGAAATTTCCGAAATTGTTCTCCGTTAGAACGCCATTTCAAGTTTCCAAACTCTACAATCCAAATGTCAAGTCCAGTTTTTGTCCTTATTTGTTCCATATTTCATCCTGATTGATTCCATTGAGTCCCGATTTTATTTTATCTGTAAAATAAATTAAAATACATCAAAACATTCATAAAACCTGAGAAACCATACAAAATGTTAGGTCAAATGGGAGGTAAATAGTGATATATTTATTAGGATTGATGCTCTGAGCGCCAATTTTATTATATATTTCCTTGTAAATACTAATGTAACATTTTATTATGAATAAAATGAACAGTTTCTTTTATATAACTTCTTCTTTAATATGGTAAAGACGTAACCGACCTTAGAATGATTAGTTATGATACTGTTGCAAAAGCATCGCAACTGACATTGATTTGTATTATGACGTTGTCATTCTTAGACTGTTCCCGATCAAGGTGTACACTACTTGGTCATTAAAGTAAACCCGTTGAGACTGGTACAAGTCGTATATTGGAATCTTAGATTCCGATGGTTTCTCAGTGAACCATGAGTCTTAGAGACTCGTATAGACGTGTAGGTGTTTATAGCGGATAAACACTGAACGATTCACCAAAGATTCTTAATGGATGGTACACCAACGTCAATAAGAATCTTCTCGGGTTGAGTGAGCATAATGATTCTTTGACTTGAGATACCACTGTTGATATTTGAGTTATCCTCCACACTTAGATGGCAGTCACGTCACCGATCTATTTAAATCAGACCTTCGCATGTTCGTTGGGTGTGGACTGATGCTTAGGATATCTTGTGTGTATCAAGAAAGGATCTGTCAGTTCTGTGTACAGAGCATAGATATTCAATATGAAATTAGTAATCTGTTAAATCCATGGGCCCGTGGTACACTATAGAAATCAGTTCTAAGTGTTATTTGAGGGATTGCTAATAGAAACGTCGACGTGATTACATCTATAGAGATTTGACGTTTGTATCTATATCTCTGGATTAATCCGGATACCTGTGACAGAGGGATTATACGTATGCAGTGACCTCGACCCGTATGGTTCAAAGAGTTTATCCGTGTTCATCATAATTTACGGGTGGGTGGATTATGGACACAAAATTTGATTTCGTGACGGATATGCCTGAACCTAGAGAGTCTCACTAATGAAATATACTCGTAGAGCACTAGGGCAACTGTTATGAATAATACTGATTATTTATAACTAATTTAACGGTTAAACGAAAAATACATGCAATTGGGACCTAACGGTCATTTCCGAATTAATGTGTATTTGTATTTAATATTTGATATTATTAAATACACATTAATTAAATATCAATTTATAATATTTGGCATATATCATTAATATATGTATTTGAGATATTTAATGTAAATATAATACATATATTTAAGATATTTATATTTAATTATTTAATTATTTAATTGTTAAATAATTAAACTAATTAATAAAATTAATATCTTTTGTAATGATTTTGCTTTTAAATGGCTTAAATCCATTGGAACATATTTTAATTTACTTTATGGAAGATAATTGTTACCTTTATTAAAGTAATACGTGTGCCAATTAAAATGGAACAAAAATCAAATAATTGTTATTTATTTTTCTTCCATTAAATTCAGAAATTGTGGATTTTGTATATCAAAATTGTTTTGATTCATTTTTCAAACTTACACAAGTTCAACAAAAATTACCAAAGAGAGTTGAGAGCATTTGTTGAAAAAGAAAAGAAAAATCAAGGCAAAATTAGATTTTGTAAGTAATTTCATTTCTTCTTCTACATGAAAATTGTTTCATTTTTCTTAGCTTCAATTGTGTTGTTAAGATCATGTCTTTACTCTATTAGTTTGTAATTAAATTTGTTGGAAGCTTGTTGGATGTGTTCATGCATGTATAATTAATTAATTTGCTTATTATTGTAATAAAGCTTAATAAATAAATTAGAAAATTAAATTTACCATTCTAGAGTTAATTAGCCATTCATAATTAGCCTAAAATTATTCTTGATTAATTTCATGGTGGTGAGACTTGATTGGTGTGGTAATTGGATGATTAAAGTATTGAATTTTGTCAATTTAATGTAAATTGTCCAATTTGAGTAATTTGTGAAATTAGGATTCTTAACCTATTCAAATTTTGGGGTTTTCATATATATGATATAATTTTATGTATATTTGATGTATGGCAAATTTGGGATTGATTGGATTTGATCTTGATGTGTTTTGAACAAATTGGGCCAAATTACAATTAATAAAAATTCTGGGCTGTTTTCGTAAATTCTGGAAATTTCTGGGCATTTTCGAAAATTCTGGAAAGTTCCTGGTTTATGTTGCAAAATTGTAAAAATTATTTTGGGATTGATTTGGAATCAATTAAATATGTAATTGACATAATTAAGCACCAAAATAATTAATTTCTAAAAGTTTAGGGTAATTTGGTAATTAAAAGAAATGTGATTTCTTGGGTTAAAACTTCATATTTTAAGTATTGGTTAATTAAATAAATTATTTTATTTAATTGTTTCAAAAAAAAATTTGAAATCGGAAAAATTCATTTTCCGCACTCCGCCGTGCAAACCCGTAATTCCTTATAAAACCCCAACAATATTTTCCACTCATCACACCCCCAAACCTAACATTTTGCTAGTCCTCGAGCAAAATAAAAATAAAATAAAATAAACAACTTTAAAAATAAAATTAAACTAAGCCACTTTCGTAGGGATCACGGTTGCATTTAGCGTATGCAACAAGCCTTTAAACCCCTAGGTGTCCCTAGTGGATGAGTTGTAGTCTCGTGAGGGCTTACAGTGACGATACCCACAAACATCAATGAAATGCACACAAAAGCAAAAAGATAAAAGGAAAGAAAGAAAGAAATAAAATAAAATAAAATAATAGTTATATATACAATGTCCTTAGAGAATGTCTAGCAACAAAGTTAAAGGAACATTCAAAATACAAACTACAACTAAAATCCTTTCCTTTGAACAAAGTATCTAAATCAGACTCTGAGTGTGTGTGTGAATATCCCTGCAAACAGCTTCGACTCTAAGTTATTAACTAGGTGAGTTTGTCTCAATTCTCAGTAGTTAATGGTTCAAACCAACCTGACTATTTAAAATTGTTCTGCCTACTACAATCTGCGCAAAGTGAGGTATGTGATTTTTTTTCTTGTAACATCTTTAATCCATGTAGCGAGATTTAGGCCAGTGACTCCCAAACCAGTTGGCTTTAGGGCACTAGATGTTAAGACACCCTTACGGACTTAATTACTCGGATCTCAGATGTCTTTTTATTTTATTTTTTTTATTTTTATATATAACTGTAGGCACTGCATTTTTTCATATAAATTCCGATGATGAGTCTCATTTGGAGGCACTACCTTTTAAGTCGCGGAAGCCGCAGGAAACGGACGTCGGAAGGGAAAAGATGAGAATCAGTACTTTGTCGAATTTGACTCGCTTGTTTAGCTTCGGGCTCGCTGGTAGACCTTCGTTTTAAAATTCACCTAGCCTAAAAAAATCAGCAAACCACTTAACCTCGGCCCAAAACCCCCGCAAACCCCTTGGCCTTGACCTAAAACCCCCGCAAGCCCACACATCTAGCCCACACAAAACAAACCCACCAAGCCAAGCCCACTCACGCCCAAGGGAGGCCCACACGCCCAAAGCCCTCAAAACACATCCAAATTATTTAAATCATATAGTAAATTAAATAAAATATTAATCATATACTAAATAAATAAAATATTAATTAAATCATATACCAAATTTAATAAAATATTATACCAAATTAAAATAAACATTAAATAAATCATGCCTAATTAAAACCAATCAACAAATTTCATTCATAACTTAACAAATATTATGCCTAAGCAACACAAATCAAATACACTAACTTCCTAATCTAGCCAAGACATGTCTCCCAATCAATCTTAGGATTTCCTTGTTTGACACTAAATCATATCCTAATTAAATGCACCAAATCCCTTCCTTGTCAAGCAAGGATAAACCCTAGCTCTTGTCTATATAAACAACCCAAAACCAAGACATCCCCCCTGGGATTCACGAACAAAACAGAAGGAAAACTCCTCTCTCTCACGAAAATATAAAAACAACTCTCCTAGCTCTCTCCAATTCACGGCCAAGGCACACCCAAAACCTCTCAAATTTTCTGTGATTGCCGCATACACCAAGCCCTAAAGAGTTGCATTGCCGCATACATTACCCTTCATTCTCTTCACTGCTGTTCATCACCACTAAACACAGCCCCCACTGCACGCCAAAACAGCCCCCTTCACAGCCCCAAAGCCACGCAAAACAGCCCCAAACGCAGCCCCTACTGCACGCCTGAAACACAACCCCAAAACGCCCACTGCACTGCTTCATAAACTGCCGCATATCACAGCCCTGACCTGTCCAGTTTTGTGGCAATCTGACCCCTAAAACAGTCCAGAAAATACCCTAAAACCGCACTAAAAAACTGCACTTTTAATCCTTAAAACAGTAACTAAAAAAAACCGCACTTAAAGCCTTTAAAATCACCCAAAACAGTAGCCTAAATTACCAAACATAGTGACCAGAAAATACAGAGAATACATCAGCAAAACAGAGTCAAAACAGTAGCTTGAGCAGCAGAAAAGTTGAGGAGCTTTAACCCTTCCGATCTCCGTGAAACGCAAGTTCGAAAGTCGACGAAAAAGGTTAGACCTGAGGGTATTTTTCACATCCGTTTTCAGTTGTATTTTTATTATTTATTGAGTTTCGTTTGCATGATTATTATGGAGTGAAGCATGTTGTGGCCCTTGAATAGATAGAAAATGCATGAATTGTAAAATGATGTATGTTGTGGCCCTTGAATAAAATGAAAAGTGTGTCGCCTCTCGTGGTATATAGGATGGAAATCCAAACATAAATTTCATAGCCGATTCCGAATGGACGGTAGTATGATCTGTACTCGGGATACAACTCCACGTACCACTTGAGTAAACGGCGCATATTTCATTTTATGTTGTTTTGATTTGTTTATTATTCGTTACTTGATTTCCGTATGTTATTGTTTATGTAATGATGAGATAAAATGCATGGGCTTAGTAAGTGCGATTAAAGGTCCTCTATTTTGAGAGGTTAAAATCCTTTACCACGATGCTTTGCCGCGCCGGATGATGTATATTCGGTTGAATGTGAGATGTGTTCAATCGGGTATGCGAAGTCCGATATTGTTGTTCTCTTTTTCTTATATGCATTGTGTTATTAGCGTATGGGCTTCGTAAGTGCGATTAAAGGTCCTCTATTTTGAGAGGTTAAAATCCTTTACCACGATGCTTTACCGCGCCGGATAATGTATATTCGATTAGATGTGAGATATGTTCAATCGGATACACGAAGTCCGATATCGTTGTCTTTACTTTTTATATATGTATTGTGTTGTTTGCGCATGGGCTTAGTAAGTGCGATTAAAGGTCCTCTATTTTGAGAGGTTAAAATCCTTTACCACGATGCTTTGCCGCGCCGGATGATGTATATTCGGTTGAATGTGAGATGTGTTCAATCGGGTATACGAAGTCCGATATTGTTGTTCTCTTTTTCTTATATGCATTGTGTTATTAGCGTATGGGCTTAGTAAGTGCGATTAAAGGTCCTCTATTTTGAGAGGTTAAAATCCTTTACCACGATGCTTTGCCGCGCCAGATAATCTATATTCGATTGGATGTGAGATATGTTCAATCGGGTATGCGAAGTCCGATATTGTTGTTCTCTTTTTCTTATATGCATTGTGTTATTAGCGTATGGGCTTCGTAAGTGCGATTAAAGGTCCTCTATTTTGAGAGGTTAAAATCCTTTACCACGATGCTTTACCGCGCCGGATAATGTATATTCGATTAGATGTGAGATATGTTCAATCGGATACACGAAGTCCGATATCGTTGTCTTTACTTTTTATATATGTATTGTGTTGTTTGCGCATGGGCTTAGTAAGTGCGATTAAAGGTCCTCTATTTTGAGAGGTTAAAATCCTTTACCACGATGCTTTGCCGCGCCGGATGATGTTGTATATTCGGTTGAATGTGAGATGTGTTCAATCGGTATACGAAGTCCGATATTGTTGTTCTCTTTTTTTATATGCATTGTGTTATTAGCGTATGGGCTTGTAAGTGCGATTAAAGGTCCTCTATTTTGAGAGGTTAAAATCCTTTACCACGATGCTTTGCCGCGCCAGATAATCTATATTCGATTGGATGTGAGATATGTTCAATCAAATACACGAAGTCCGATATCATTGTCTTTACTTTTTATATATGCATTGTGTTATTTACGCATGGGCTTGATAAGTTGGATTAAAGGTCCTCTATGTCAAGGGGTTAAAAGCCTTTACCACGATGTCTTGCCGCGCTTCTCACTATGCCACTTATTCTTTTACGCATCATTGCTTTATTTATGCATGCATTACGAAGTTCCATATAGTTATCTTTATATTTGTACGCATTGTAATGAAAAGCGCATGGGCTTATGGTGTTGGACTAAAAGGTTCTCCATTTGGGGGAAGAAAAGCCTAAAAGGCTACCTTTACCACGATATTTGCCGCGTCTTTCATCTATTGATTGCATCATCTATCCTTGTCTTGGCTCGATCTATTATCATTTGTGTACCCATGTTATGATAGCATTTCGGCATTATTTCTCGTGGTATATAGGATGGAAACCCGGACATAAATTTCATAGCCGATTCCGAATGGATGGTAGTATGATCTGTACTCGGCATACAATTCCACGTACAACTTGGAAAAAGGCCCACGCATGTGTTCGTGTCAATTCTAGATATCTTTTCTGCATCACATCACGACATGTCTATTTTAGCATATAGTTGTCTCTTTTTACCTTATACATTTGTATTACCTCTTTAGTTATCTATTTCCGTTATGCGCTTAATTGTCTTTCCTTAAATGCATGCTTGTATGAATGTTATTTGTTTGCGCTTCTGTGCCTACCAATGTGAAATTGTATGCTTTCCGTATGTCAATTTATCTTTATGCATGCAAATTCGGACATAGATTATATGCAAATAGGTTGTATGCAAATTTGGATATAGATTGTATGCAAATAGGTTGTATGCAAATATGAAGATGTGTTACATGTGAACTTGGATGAACTTCTGATTTATGCATGTGAAATAGAATACCTTTGGGAATGTATGTTGCTAGATTCGATTAAATTATTGCACAAATCATACCATTACAAGTGGCATAACTAAGGGACCATTCCAAACCCAACGGTTTGAGGTCTTCCCTTGCGATGGGTGAGTGCGGCCTTAAATCTCATTTTCCCGATTCACACCGGGTGGCGACTCCATTATTCCCCGGTTTAGTCCCCCGTGGGCTACTCCGTACTCCCAACCAGGCCACGAGCCCGGAACATCATGCGTTGCCCAGTTTCTGTGTCCCATAATAACATCTTTAATTCATATAGCGAGCTTTAGGCCAGTGACTCCCAAACCAGTTGGCTTTAGGGTACTAGGTGTTAAGACACCCCTACGGACTTAATTACTCGGATCTCAGATGTTATTTATTAATATACACTGTTTTTTATCATCATTCCTCACATAAAAAATAGCTGCAGACATAAACAGATATTCAGGAAAACGGTCATTCATCAACCACCGGTTATTTTAACTAGTCACTTTGTCAATTCCTTATTATCTAACTGCTAAAGAACTATTTTTTAAAGTGCATATGAGTCTGACCTAGATATTAGGTTCAAAGTATAGGATAAAAGTGAAATAAACATTTATCTTTTCCTAGAACTTTTTACTAAGACAAACAATCTCATTATTAGACTATATATATTTTTTATTATTATTTTTTTTAAATAAAGCATGCAGAAATTAAAACACACAAAACATGCAAAACACATGACTTGCAGAGAATAAAAACATGCAGGAAAGAAAAAATTTGATGGAGAATACAAATAAACATAGACAACCTCACCCTCAAACCTAAACCTAGCATTGTCCCCAATGCGTTACAAAATAAAAGAAGGATAAAGGAACAATGTTACCGTGATTTCTTTTAGGGGCCATTTAACTTTTTTTTTTGGCAAAATCGAGTCATGTGACGAATATATCCACTAGGACGCGTATCAAGAGTTGACTCCTTACTCCACTGTCTCTACCGAATTAAATTTTTAACTTCGCGATTTTGTCAAACTTTATTATGTAATAACCTCGTTTTCACTAGTTTGCTTTGCTTTAAGTGCTCCATCTATGTTTTTCCCTGTAAAAAATAACACAAAAAATTAAAAACTCTACAACATGTATACACAAAATATAAAAATTTAAATTTAAATGAAAATAAAATTTTGCATGGGTTGCCTCCCTACTAGCACTAAATTTAGCGTCTTCAGCCAGACGTGACTGAAGTCCATCCGTCAAGGAGGTTTCAGCGTGGTTTTGGACATCCAATTAAAGACAATCCCATGAGCGTTGCTTTTGAAGGGTCTCTTCCAACAGTAAAGTGGCAAAAAGAATTTTGTCTCATTCAGTGCTTGTGCCACCTTTCTAAACTTTATCGCTCCAGTGGTTCCTGAAAAGAAAGAAAGAAAATCAGGAGGTCTAGTATGGTGCTTGACTTTGAATGAGAGTTCTATCCTCTCAAGCTTATGGGCGGTGTCTTTGATTTATACTCCCCAAAACAGTTATGTTTCTCTTGAATGCATGAGATCTTCAATATGGTCAGACATTTGCTCTTCCATTTGTTCTGCTTCTTGTTCCACCTTTTCTTCACATATGTTTTTTAAGATTTCTCTGTTTAGCTCTTCCTATGTAATCTGTGAAATGTATGCTCCATATGTGTCAACCTGAGGATGTAAAGATGTGTCTGATTGTAGGTCTTTATCCTCCGTGGTTGGTATGAATGGTTCGGGTAGCTCTTCTTCAACCATCAGTGCAATGCATGCTCCAAGATCTTCATTTTGAGGCTGCAGAGTTTCATCCTCACTTGTTGTTGTAGTTGGTACAAACAACACTGCTTCTTGTTCCTCATCAGAGTCCGATGAATAATAAAGATAAAATTGAGATTCTGCTGGTTCGGGCTCCTGAACTGATACCTCAGATTCTTGATACTGCTCAGCCTCTTCCTTTGTTAAGGTGTCATCAAGAAATACTTGGTACTCGAAGGCTTCGTTAGTGTTATTTGAATTGTTCCATGAGGTATGTAGTTCTGGTTGTTGAATATTTGTCTTAATTCATTTACCATCCTCTGGAAGGTTTTGATTTGATCCAGAAATGTTGCATCATGTTCAGCTTCCCGTTTCTCGAGCCTGTTTATCAACTGTTTTCCCACTGATGGTTCTGGTCTTTGAAGATCGTAGGTTGATGGTGGATAAGATGGAAAATATGGTTCAGTGAAATATGTTGGTTCATTATATGAAGGTCTCTGATAGTTCTGCCACCCTGAATTTTAGTTGTACTCGCAAAGATTGCTATGGTGGTTACCATTGCATATCTCACATATGATCATTGTGTTCTGAAATGGTTGAGCAAATGTTGTGTTGAATGGCTCTGACATCCATGTATAGTTGTTGGGCTGGACAACAGGCCTCAGAAAACCAGACCATTGCTCACTGATTTGGGGTGTAACTTCTCTTTATAAATCTCGTAATTCTTCCATCTCCCAATAATGTTTCATTTTCAACCACCTGAAATATAAAAGAAAGAAATAAAAATTATAGATAAAGAAAATTAGATACAAGTAATATAGATAGCTTCAAAATTAATAATGCAAGAAAAATAAATCCACGACAACGGCGCCAAAAACTTGATCGGTGGTAAACACACACGTAACGAAAGCGCACGTATCACTCAAGTAGTATAAAATATTGATCCCACAAGGACTTAATTTCTATTATTGTTATTAATTATTGATTCTATTTATTTACATGTATCTAATTAAAGTAAGAAGAGAATGATTGCTTGATTGGTTGGTTGAATATGGATTTTGCTAAATAAATAAATAAATAAAAACACAAAAGAAAATACTAAGGAAAATAAACAAAAGACACTAACATCTAGGGTTATGCTTCCACACAATATTATTCTAATGATGAATTGATTCTCTTATATATGTATAATAAATCAATTTGCTAACCTGGAACGCGAAGATATGCAAAAGCCTATTCCGATGGTCAGATGTAAACACCCAAAATAACCCAATTAATCATATTCCTATGTTAACCAAGTTATCTGAATTCATTAAGTTTAAGTTCCAATTATGGTTACCCGCGCCCGACAGGTATATTCCTATCATGTAAGGAAATCTACCTATGAGACTTTTACCTCAAGTTATTGAATTTAAGGCTGAAACCTAAAATCCATTTTCCAAGTTAATTTTAAGTTTACCACATCAATCTTATTGGTGATCAGGCAAGAAGAAACATTAAGCTTAATATTCAACAAACAAACCAAAACATTAAACATGATATAATTAAATCAATTATTAAGCATGTGAATATTGTGTTTCATCACTTCCCTAAAATAAAAATAAAGTGCTGGGGTTAGGGATCCACCTTTAATATTTCAAATGTAGAAATATCACTTTATTATAATATAGAAATTATCAGTGTTACTCAATTAAGTCAAACCAGCCATAAAGACGGTGTTATTATTTGTCCATAAACCAGCCATATAGGCGGTAATCATCTGTCACCTAAAGACCAACCCTATAGGCGGTGTCACATTATGTCAAATAAATAAAACCAGCCATTAAGGCGGTATCAACTTTAATCCATATTATTAAATTAAAATTTCGATATTATAAATTAAGTGAGATTAATCTCCCTTATCATATTAAAGGTTTCACCCTTCCCCCAGCGGAAATTAATTACTAAACTCAAAAGAAAATAAAAACACTCAAACTATTATTACTATTAAAAATAAAAATAAAAATACATTACAAAACTACTAAATTAAACACACAAGATACAATTCTTAATTCTTTTTCAAGAAACCAAGAAAAATATGAAATTTACAAATGAAATGGCTTGGTATTTATAGACAAAACTTTAAATAGATATGGGGATTTGCATATGTAATAGATAAAGGATTAATTAAAAGTTGATGAAGCTGAATTTGTAACTTGGTAATGTTGAAAGGTCCCTAGTATGGTTGACATTATATTTTATTTGATGCATGAGCATGGTTACTTACTGAGTTTTTATACCTCACACCAAACCAGTTTGTAGTTTTGCATGTTAGCTCTTGACAGGACAACCACTTTAGTTTTGGATGTCATGCTCGAGACATGGATCACCCAAGTGGCAGTCACCCTCGCAAGTGTCCTGCGAGAAATTTAGAAGTTTAAGAAGTTTAAAAATATTTTGTTATTGCTTAATTGTCGTGCCGAGCATGCTATCTGTGTATATATATACATATTAGAAAATGTTTTGATTGCTTATGATGATTGTGGGCACTGAGCCATTGAGTGTTGATAGATGATATGGGCACAGAGCCCTTAGGCGTGATTTTGATGTGTTGATGTGGACCTGAGGTCCATTTCGATTTATGATGTTCATTTTAGGTTTATTTGGTGCTGGACTGAGATCCAGGTTATCTATTTTTTAGAATACATCATGCCAGATTTTCGGTAAATTCAGAGGCTTATGAAGATGGGTTAATCGTATTTCCTGCCGATAGCATCCTGCCGCTGGCGGGGTGTTACTAATATCTTCTAAGGTACTTTCTTCCCAAGACCACATACTTTATATCGACTTTCACCACATATCGTACAATATTCAAGTGATTCATACTCGACACGAAATAATACACAGTCATACTTACAAGCATCAATGGATTCATACCCCATTCCCATATCATGTAATATTTTCTTTACCTCGTAATGTGATTTAGGTAATTCGCTGCCAACCAGTAACATTTAGCCATGTAAGTCTAGCATCATATCAATACTTTTGTTGGTTATTTTATTCATCACTTTAATGTGCAATAGTTTCACAACGAAATTCAAGATCGACATCCCAGCACCTTCAAATGGTATTTTTTGTGCCTCATCAAGTAGTTAACTAAAAAATATTGATCATTTCCATCTAACACTAGTATGTCACCGCCAATACTATGACTGACTTGTAGACATTGTAAGTCACGCAAAGCATTAGTTATCTCATCATTTGCAGGTTGATTGTAACTACTACTCCATTCACTGGAATCAATAAACTATGATTGAGAATTATATTACTCACCATGATAAATCCACGTATGGTAAGTTGGTGATATTCTCGACATGTATAAATGATTCTCAACTTCATCTAACCGTTTCCTTTTCCTATTCAAATAATTTGTACATGGACACCGAACATTGTTCGAGTTGGTGCGTGGAGCGCAAATCCGAATGATGTATTGTATATTTTATTATTTATTAATAAAATAACTATATTTTCATTTCATACCTTATTAATGGTATTGTCATTATGCGTATTAGATTGATGTATATATATACTAAGAATGACATCGACCTTAGAATAGTCTTGTAGTATTACTGGATACTAGGTGGTCCGACATAGAGATAAGTATTGCTATTGTAAATTATTATTAAAGTATATATATTCCTAGTCGTTGGTTTTGTAATACGGTCAAATTTCTATAACCTATAAGACTAACACATGTCGTATATAGGAATTAAAGTTCCAATGGTTAAACCTGATGTATCATAAGTTTTGGAAACTCGTATAGACGTGTGGGTATTGGTTGGACCGAATAATGAATGACTCACAAGTGATTCCTAATAGTTGGAAGTACACACCACCGTCAATAGGAATCTCATCGAGTCGAGTAGCATATGTAATCCTTTGATAATAGGATATAATAATTTTTTTGTGAGATCTTCCACACTTTGATGCCATGTCTGTCAGAAACCTTTCATGGTCTGGCCTCTAGATGTTCATTGGGTGTGGACTGATACACTCAGTAATCAAGTGCAATGCAAGATAAGATCCGTTGGCCCATATGTGTACCATAAGGGGTTTAGGTATCAATGTGAGTAAAGTCACGATTCTTAAAGCTTTGGCCAAATTCGATCACCTAGGGTGGATCGCATCAGTTATGAAGAATAGTGGACATGTCGACATGAGAAGTGCACCTCAGAAACTTGACGGTGTATTATATGTTTCCTAAGCACAACTCGGATAGCCTACATCGAAGGGATTGTTAAACATATTTGATAACCTCGACTTGTATAGTTCAGAAAGGTTGTTCATGTTCTTCGCAAATTCGGAGGTGGCCGAATTGCGTACATATTAGCTAGGCTTATATAACTAACGTTTCTGAACTTAAAGTGTCCCAATTGGATAACATTGATTATTTATTTTGACCTAATTGGATTAATTGGATTAATTCAATAATTACACAAAGGCTTAATTGTAAAATCATAATTATCTATACTATTTGAGGATATTATGGTAATTGTAAGTATGTAATAATATGTGGTTTTGACTTGATTTAATTGGATTAAATCAAAGTGGTAAACATTGAACTAATCCGTTCATAATCCTTGTCTTGATTTAATTGGATTAAATCAAAGTGGTAGACAATGGAGAATAATCACACCTAAATATAAATATTTGGACAAATTAGATTAAGGCCACAAAAAGGTTGATTACAACTTTTATTAATTAAAAATTACCTAAGTTTTGCTATAAATAACAAGCTTTAGGAAGGTTTTAATTAAACAAAGCTAAAGCTTGAGAAAGCTAAAAATAAACAAGAATTAGAGTAATTAGCCAAAGTTAGAGAAGTGTTTAGAGAAGCTTTGTGAGATCTTTACAATATTTCAATTAGGAGAAATCAAGATTGTATCTTGGAGTGAAGCTTGCTAGCACAAGATTGGATCTTAGAGTCAAGCTTGCTTACTTTGGATTTTCTCCATAACATTTCAATAAGGAGAAATAGATTGGATCTTTGAATCAACCTTGCCAGGTAAGTTTGATATTCTCCAAAAGTTATGTTTTTCATTACTAATTTTTCATTAGTGAGACATATATTGATGAATTATGTATTAGGTACATAATGTTGAAATTAGGCTAATTAATTGTGTTAGGATGCTTTGGAAGTATAAACACAATATGCTTGTAATTGGGTTAAAACATTTATATTAGACATATACATAAACTTAGAGTTCGGAACTCTAGATGAAACTTAGAGTTATGACTACCATTCTAGAATCACTTGCCATCTTTTGGTGACCTAGAATTTTTCACAAGTCACTTCATTGTGGGATTCTAATTTAGTTTGTGTTTTGGATTCAATATTTACGCAAATGTGTATTTATAATAAATTTATGTTTTTGTAAAAAAAAATTGACATTTTGAAAATTTTGATTTTTATTCTATAACATGTGTTGATGTTAAAATTAATTTTGGGAATTTTGAAAATGTTTAGGGAAGGTTGGAAGGATTTAGGTTGAAAACCCTAATTCCTTCAACTCTCTGTGATATTTGAGAAACAAATGAAATAAAAAAAATAACAAAAATAACAAAAAAATTTGAGCTAGGCGCTACAGTGCGCACATACAGTGTGTGACATGTGCACTGTAGCACGCGCGTCATGCGCAGTGCGTACTGAATTTTATTTTTCTCCGTTTTGAGTTTCCGAACTCCGAAGCCTCAATTTTTTCCTATACACTCGTAATGAAATATAGTATTTCATTAAATATTTTAAAATTACACCCATACCTGATATCCACGGGTTAGACCCACTTCCGCTGTGCAGGGGCTCCGATCCGACTCGAGGGGTTCCACATCCACCCAACAAACACGACATTCTGTATCAATGTGTTGCTTTGTCAATTCCATGAACTCATAAACTCTATTACGATATTCAACACTAAATCTATCCACCGAGCTCATCCAATTTCTATCAATTTCAGCCAAAATATCTACATATAAAAATATAATTATTAAACATTATATTAACATCATCAACATCACCAATTCATTAATTATTTATTAATAATAAAGATAGAAAAATATAATTATTAGACATTATTTTTATTTTTATAATTATTAGATATTATAAATAATTCTATATTTATTTTATATAATAAAACAATAAAATTATAATTATTAGACATTATATTAAACTCATCAACATCACTAATTAATTAATTATTTATTTATTTAAGCATAAACATAATTAATTAATACAATTAAATCTTACTCACATATATGCATCATAATCAACTAACAACAAATTAACTAACTAACACAATGTATATAATAAAGATAATTATAAAAAATTAAAACCATAATTTTTGAGAAAGATTAAACTTAAATTAATTAAGTGAGAGTGATTCAAATATAAGGAAAAATCAAGAGAGATTGAATAAAAATTACCATATGAAAAATTGGAGTTTTGTTAAAAATTTGTAAGAAAATTGTGAATGAAATTTGCAGAGGAGTGAAATAGCAGAGGAGGAAGAAGTGTTGTTGCCTCTGGGATTTTAATAATCTTTTAGTGTCGAATTTGCCTTATTCGACGTTAAATGTTAAGCTTTTAGCGTCAAACAAATTTTCGACGCTAAAGACAACAGGATTGTCGGTGGGAGTTGTCAGAATCCATTAGCGTCGTCAACATTTGTGACACTAAATGTATATTTTTAGCGCCAATATTTGAATTCGACGCCAAAGGTTAAACTTTTAGTGTCGAATATACATTTCGACGCTAAAGGTAAATGGGTTATCTGTGATGTTGTCAGAAACTCTTTACGTCGAAGTAATATCAACGCTAAAGGTAAGACTTTTAGCATCGATTTTAGAATTCGACGCTTGTAGTTTTGACGCTAAGGGATTGACCTTTTAACGTCGAACAAATTTTGCGACGCTAAAAGTTTAACATTTTACATCGAATCATGAAATCGACGCTAAATGATTTATTAGAGTCAAAAAAAGATTCGATGCTAAATGTCCATTTTCTTGTAGTGATTAAAGATAACGATGATAATGAACTACCTTGATCATCTTTTAGATGACTCTAATACAAGCAGTGGCGGAGCTACGCAGAGACAAACAAGGACACTCGCCCTCGATCAGCTCGAAATTTATTAAAATATGTCATATAAATTAATAAAAAAATATATTTTGTTAATTATATGATTTTTATTTACCTCCACTAAAATGAATAATATCTATAATTTGTTTTTAAAAAAATCAAATTTAGCCCTATCAAATCAAAATTATGCTAAGCCACTTAATAAAAGACAAATATTTATCTATATGTGGGTATATAGGGCATCATCACTTGGACAGTAACTTAGATTGTGTGTTGGTTTCATTTTTCTTTAGTGTGAAGTTATTCAAATGTTATAGTCAGTCCTTAATAAATTTATATAAGTGAATATTATGAACCAAGAAAATGACTTCTATTAATCCATCCGAATGAAAATGAAATCCAATAAGCTTTATAGGGTCTGGCTCCTTATCGATAAAAAATAATCATATCCAGTACATAAGGTTCTCGTTAAAAAGGGTTGGAGAAAGACCTAATGTACACAGTCTTACTCATATTTTATCACAGAGAAACTATTTTCAGAATTTGAATTCGTGACCAAGAATATGTCAAATTAATACTTAAACGTGGCACTGCATCAGAAAATTATCAGACTATCAAAATTTCCCACATGATCCTTCAGCTAGAAGATCATTATATATTATTGATTTTATATCTATTTGTGCCCTCCCACTACTTTACGTAATTTTATAATCTCTCTTAAATAAAAATAAAAATTCGACAATAAATTTCATAGCGGGAAGTAGATCCTATGAAATTTACTTCAACCTCACTATAATGACGGTATTGGCCTTCATAAACTCATTAGGTAGACATCTAAGTCAGTCACAAAAATGTGACTCCTAGGTTTTGTCATGAACCATTTTTTATCCTCACAATAACGACATTATTGGATTAAGAAGTATTTTAGGTGTAAACTTATCAAAATACACTAATGAGTTTGGATAGAACACCCTCAAAATAATGATGGTATTGGGTGACTACTTGCACTCATCACGCTGCATCAAATGTTTTACTAAGGCGACCTAAATTTCAATCACTTATGCCCTGACAATAATGATGGTATTGGGCACAAGCAATAAGAACTCATTCATCTCCGTTTCAATAAGACAGAACATCCAATGATGCTTCATTATCATTAATACTATCACATTAAAGTAATCACCTAATCATAGGATATTTATGACTTAAGTCATTATATAACATGCAAAGGTCATACATTACATATCAAATATGACTTAGCATAATTAAATAAAAATTTAGATTCAAATACATGTTAAACAAGCAAACATGATTTTAATATATGATGCGTGGTTAAGACCTGCTTTGATACCAATTTGTTAGGGCGGATCCGGATCCCCTAGGGTCAGATCGGTGCCCCGTACAGAGGAAGCGGTCTCAGATCGGCTAGTTCGGTGAGTGTACAATTTCAAAAATTAAAACTCATTAACATATAATCATAGGTTGTACATTTCATTCAAATTAAATACTATATTTAATTATGAGTCTGTAGGAAACAATCTGAGATAAATCAGAGTCTGAAAACTCCAAAATAGACAAAACGATTCAGCACGCGAGAGTTGCGATGAGTAAATGCGAAAGCACCAGCTCTGTGTGCCTCGCGCCGCTAAGGCTTGCACATCGTGGCTTGAGCTTACGAGTCATGACGTGCCATGCTCTCGCGTTGCGACGCTCAAGTACAAGAGCTCCACATCGTCTCAAAGTTTGAGAGCTCCGCGTCGCGCCATGCAATCTAGCATATTACCAGAGAGTATATGCAATTTGTTCCAAACAAAAAACACTTCCAACTTTCTCAAAACATTACTAAACACTCAAGATCCAATTTTGACATCATAACCAACACCAAACACTTATTTTACTTCAATAACAATGAAAGAACAAATCATGTCTTTCTTATAATATCCAATATTATTACACAAATACAAATATACTCAAAATACATATGTACATCATTTTGAATCCAAATCACAAACCAAACATGAATCCCATAAAGAAGAAACTGGAGAACAATTCTAGGTCACTTAAATATGGTTAAGTGATTCTAGAATGGTAGCCTTGGTTTTAAACCATCATCTAGGATTCCAAAACACTAACCTAATTAGTGTTCCATGTCCAACAAGAACACTCATTAACCTAATTACATGAAACTTGTGTCTCCATGCTTCTGAAGCACCTATACACAATCCTTTTAACTTCAACAAATTCACAAGCTATGTTATTATGCGTCCAACATATAATATATCACTATATGCTTCAATCATGACATCCAAATCTTTAAAGAAGGCATAGCATGAAAAAGATGATCAAGAAGTTACCTGGTAAGCTTGAACAAAGATCAAATCTTCAAGTCTCTTTGATTGAGTTATTGAGAAGCTCCAAGTTTCTCCACCAAAATTTATAGTATTTTCCTTGCAAGCTCTCCACCAAATTTTAGTCTAGGTTAACTTATGATGGTCAAAATATTTTTCTATCACTTTAGTTTATATATGCCTTGCATAATAAACTCTAATGTGTTGGCAAGTTCTCATAGGACCACATATATGTAATAGGTGTTAATCTAATTATCATTAAGCTTGCAACTTGACTAAATGTCAATTTACTAGCACACCATATTATTATATATTATAATTAAATAATATCACTCTACCAAAAAAATATTAATT
The DNA here is from genome assembly GCA_019454045.1 of Zanthoxylum bungeanum. Taxonomy (NCBI): domain Eukaryota; kingdom Viridiplantae; phylum Streptophyta; class Magnoliopsida; order Sapindales; family Rutaceae; genus Zanthoxylum; species Zanthoxylum bungeanum. Next base: position 103,555 of record SKCR01004380.1, read on the forward strand.
AAATAATAATATAAATATCATATAATTATTTATTTAATCATTAAATAAATATGATTAATTCCATTAATCCTAATTGGTCTAATAAATAATTAATATTATCCAATGACATTTAATTATTTAATTGATAATTATAATATCAAATATTATTTATAATCAAATACATTTGGCTACTCAAGTACTTAACGAGTACACTTCATATTGCGGGACTCTTTAAGTTCGGATACGTCCGTCTTATGACCTCTACTCATATGTACGCAAATCGGCCACCTTCGAATTGCTTAAAATACAACTGACCTTTCCAAACTATGCAAACCAAGATTGTCACATATTTTAAACAATCCCTACATCATAGGTTATCCGAGTGGTGCGTAAGAAACATAGATTACCTATCAAGTTTCCAAAACGCACATCTTATATTGTCGATAAGACAACGATTCTTTACAACTAATCAGAATACCATTTACGATGTATACATGATCAACCTTGGGTGATCGACTTTGGCCAAAGTCTTCAGAATCGTGACTCAAAACGATGGATACCTAAATTCCTTAATGGTATACATTCAGGCCGACAGATCATATCTTGATCCACACTTGATTAATGAATAAAACAGTCCACATCCAACGAATGTCCAGCGGTCAGACAAGGAAAGGTCTCTGACATGCATGCTATCTAAGTGTGGAGGATCACACACAAAATTAATGTTATTATATAGTTAGAGGATTAGATATGCTATTCGACTCGAGCATATTTATATTGATGGTGGTGTGCACTACCAACTATTAGGAATCGTCCAGTGAGTCATTCGGTATTTGCTTCAATGAATACCCATATGTTTATACGAGCTGACGTCGCTCATGGTCCATTGGGTCTAACCATTGGAACTCCAATTCCAATATACGAAAAATGTTAGTCATCTAGATTATAGGAATTCGACTATGTTCCAAAACCAATGACTAAGGAATATATCTTTTAAGAATAGTTTATAATAGTGATATTATCCCAATGACAGGCCACACCTAGTGTCCAGTATCGCTACATGACTATTATAGGGTTTATGTTATAATCAACATACAATTATATATATATAATAATATATATTTCATCTAGCATGTTTCGAGAGAAAATAACACAATAATAGTTACCATTAATAAAGTATTGAAATGAAAATACAATTATATTATTATCTAATAATAAAATATCGTACAATACATTCTTCGGATTGGCGCTCAAAGTACCAACCCCAACAAATGCTACCAGAGACATACTGCATGGCTAGGTCAAAACATCTGCTAAGCAACCACGCTCAACGTGCAGCAGCCAGCAACCATCTTCTCAAGGTTTCTAGTAAAGTGTGACTTCGCTGCTTAAGTGAACGACCCCCATAAGCTTCTTCATAGCGGGGTGTATAATTACGGTCTCCCCATCCGGGATTGTTATTGTCTCTGAAGAAGATAGGGGAAGAGGCACATCTTATGTGGTGTCGCTCGAGACGCTCTTGCCCCTCTCAACCTTTATGCGTGCCCTTTTTAGCGGCGGAGACTGAGTAGGAGAATGAATCAGCTCAAGAGGTCGTTGGGGGAATTTATTCCATCATATATACCAATAGAGAACCACCTATGTACCAACAGGGAACCACCATATACGACCGGACATGTTTTAACTTACGTATGTCCAGTCAGATGTGAGTCTAGTTTGGCCGAACATACTATAATAAGACAGTACTGTAAGACGAGTAGAAATAACGATGAGGTTGCCCTTAGGTTGTATCTTATTTGTATTTAGCTCTTAAGACGCCTCTAAATTTTGGGCAGTTGCTAGATCGCTAGTCAAATAGGGAAAACTCTAGGGATTTCGTAGAACTCTCACTGGATTTTCTCTCCCAGACTCTGTTTTATTTTTTATTAATGACTCGGGATTCACCTTTTTCCCCTATTAATTCATTCATTTCTGAAGCTTTTTATAGTCATAAGCCTTAACAAGATTGAAAGTTCGTATTTTGCCAAAGTTCTGACCCTATGCGGAATTAACACAATAATTAAGACAAGTCTTAAAATATTGTTACTATGGTTTTTCAACAAACACCCTTAATTCTAATAGTAATAAATCAAAATAGATTATTAAAGCAGAAAATAAATCAACCACACAAAATCAACACAAGTTATTTTGGTGACGAAGTGGAAAACTCGCGCGAGTAAAAAGCTACTCTAGGTATCTCGGCTACTGATGAGTGGCAAATGTATCACTATTTCCCACTCATTTATCCTAATATTTTGTATAGTTTCTTGAGTTTTGTGAACGTTTTGATGTGTTTTATTGTTATTTTACAGATAAATAAAGTTTGGAAAGCATTGGAAGCAATTTAGAGCCAAAACAGTGAAAAATGATGAAAATGACATTTTTGTAATTTGTAGGCGTCGCGACGCGCAAGCTGCCTGCGTCGCGACACCTAACATGCGCCGCACCATGCTATCATGTGTCGGGTCCACGTAACAAAATCTGAGAAAAATTGACTTTCTAAAGTGCGCCGTGCCACGTGTCATCATCACAGAGGATCTGCTAACATGTGCAGGGACACGTGTCACAAACCTATGGTGCCGACACTCCGCGTGACATATGTCATCTTTTGATTGAACCGAATCATCCGCGAATCACCTTCTGCCACATGTCGCCTTCTTATTGGACCGATCCTTACCGCGTGCCACGTGTCGACTTCTCATTGGACCGAAACTTCCACTAATCACAGCGTGCCACGTGTCAGCTTCCCATTGCACCGTCTCACCGCATGACATGTGTCATCACTAGATTGCACCGACGAAATGCACGTGGTCAAACCACGTAGATCGAAAATATGTCTCGGCTTCGCGACACCAAGACCTATAGCGTCGCGACGCTGGCCCGTAAATTTGCCTATAAATTGAGGCTTTCAGCACCTCATTTGGTGTGCTTTCCTTGGGATTTTTTCCCTGATTTCATAGGAAGCATCTAGTTTTGTAAATTATTGTAATATTAAAATTATGTATTTTTATTTTTAGTTTTTATTACAGCATTTTATTTATTTACTTTATGTTTTGTAGTTAAATTTCCGCTGGGGTAAAAGGTGAAACCTTTAATATAATTATCTAGGTAAATCTCACTTAATTATAATTTATAAATTATAATTTAACCGGATTAATTAATGTCAGAATTTATTACCGCCTATATGGTCGGTCTAAATATAAATTACTTTACCGCCTATATGGCTGGTCTTTATGTGACAGATAATTACCGTCTATATGGCTGGTGTAGTTGGACTAAATGGATTACCGCCTATATGGCTGGTTTTAAATGTTTAACATTATTAATTCCTGAGAAAGCAGAACATAAAATAATTTATATATTATAATAAGTGAGATTCCTAGATAAGAAATATTAAATGTGGATCCTCTAACCCCAACATTTTATTTTTATTCTAGGGAAATGATGAAACACAATAGCCACACACTTAATAATTGATTTTCTATTTATTGGGTAATTCTTTAGTTTGTTTATTAAGTCTTAAGCTTAATGCTTCTTGTTGTCTGATCACCAATAAGATTGATGTGGTAAACTTAAAATGAACTAGACATAGAGATTTTAGGTTTCAGCCTTAGATTCAATAGCCCACGATCTTCCTTGAGTATAGATAACCCTTTAATAGATTTCCTTACAGGATAGACATATACCTTTCGGGCGGGGGTAGCCACAATTGGAACTTGATCTTAATGAATCCAGGTAATTTGGTTGACATAGACATATGGTTCAATTGGGTTATACTGGGTATTTGCGTCTGACCATCGACAGAGGCTTTTGTATATTTTCGTGTTCCAGGTTAGCAAACTGATTTATTACACATATGTAAGAGAATCAATTTATCTTTAGAATAATATTGTGTGGAGTCACGACCCTAGATCTTTGAGTCTTTTCTTTTATTTTCCTTAGTATTTTCTGTTGAGTTTGTTTTTATTTTAATTAGCAAATCCACATTCAACCAACAAAAGCAATCATTCTCTTCTCCCTATAATTAGATACATGTAAATAAATAGTATCAATAATTAATAACAAGAGTAGGAATTAAGTCCTCGTGGGTTCGATATTTTTATACTACTTGAACGATACATGCGCTTGCGTTATACGTGTGTGTTTACGCTAGTCAAGTTTTTGGCGCCGTTGCCGGGGACTTATTTTTCTTTAGTTATTAATTTTGAAGCTATCTAATTTACTTGTATATAATTTTCTTTATTTTTATCTGTAATTTTTATTTCTTTCTTTTGTTTTCAGGTGGTTGAAAAAAAATGGAATATTTTTGGGAGATTGAGAGATCACGAGCTTTACCAGAAGAAGATACACCCAAAATATGGGAGCAACAGTCTGGTTTTCTGAGAACTGTTGTCCAGCCCAACAATTATCACTGGATGTCAGAATCAAGCAATATTACATTTGCTCCTCCGAACGAAATGGGGAGATGTGTAATTTGTGATGGTAACCACTCGAGCGATCAATGCATATACTTTTCAGAGTGGCAGAATTATCCGAATCATTCAAGGTACGAAAAACCATCATATTTTCCATCTTATCCACCATCTACCTATGATCTTCATCAACAATCAGAACCATCAGAAGAAGATCAGATGATTGACATGCTCATGGATTGGAACAAGAAACGAGACAAAAAGTTGGATGTAATGATTGAAACATACCAGAATCAATTCGAAAGTATTCAGAGACAATCAGCATTCATCAGAGACTGACAGATCAAATGAGACAATTAACAGAAAACCAGAGCTACATACCTCAAGATACATTTTCAGACGACACTGATGAAGCATTTGAATACCAAGAATTTCACGATGACACTTTGGCAGAGGATGCGGCTGAACAGAATCATGAATCTGAGGTATCAGTTCTGGAGCCCAAACCAACAGAATCTCGGTTTGATTTTTATTATTCTGACTCTGACGAGGATGAAGAATATGATCTATTTGTACCAACTGCACCAACAAGGGAGGATGAAACTTTCCATCCTCAAAATGAAGATCTTGGAGAATGCTTTGCAATAATGTTTGAAGACGAGCTAGCTGAGCCAGTCATATCAGAGGATGAAGACCTAAAATCTGACATTTCTTTACATCCTCAGGGTGACACTTATGGAGCATGCATTTCACAGATGACAGATGAATAATTGAATACGGAAATTTTAAAATTCATCTGTGAAGAAAATGTGGAGCAAGAAACAGAGCAAATGGAGGAGCAAATGTGTGAACTTATTAAAGATCCAGAGCATTCAGGCGAAACATCACTGTTTTGGGGAGTACAAATCAAAGATATCACCCAGAAGCTTGACAGAATGAAACTCCCATTCCAAGTCAAGCACCATACGAGACCTCCTGATTTTCTTTCTTTCTTTTCAGGAATTACTGGAGCGACAAAGATAAAAAAGGTGGCACGAGCACTGAAAGAGGCAAAACTCTTTTTACCACCTTACCGTTGGAAGAGACCCTTCAAAAGCAACACACATGGGAATGTCTTTAATAGGACATCCAAAATGACGCTGAAACCTCCTTGACGGATAGATTTCAGTCACGTCTGGCTGAAGACGAAAAATTTAGCACTAGCAGGGAGGCAACCCATGCACTTTGTTGTAATTTTTATTTTTATATTTTATGTATACATGTTGTAGAGTTTTTAATTTTGTGTGTTATTTTGTAGGGAAAAGCTCAGCCAAAGCATAAAACAGAAGGAATGGTGTTTGGCAAAGATAAGAGATAATTCATTAGCGATGGCTGAGTAAGGAATGGATTCTTGAGACGCATCCTAATGAATTTATACTAAACGAATGGAGTATTGTGTACACAATTCCGTTGCCTTAATTATTGCTTTGATTTGCTTTTCTGTTGTAATTATCTTTATTTTCGTAGACAGAATCCAGACTTTTTGACCTTTCACGATTTATTTTATTGTTTAGCTAACAATCCTCCTTTGGAAGATACTAGTGCTATTATTACTCACCATTTTCAGGTGTTATAAATTCAATTCATCATTGCACTTTTGAAGACATCCAGAGTAAAACATGGAAGCCACTTCCAGAAGACGAGTTGAAAACATCTGTGTGTTTTGCGGTACTAATGTTGGTACTAAGCCACAATACGTAGAAGCAGCACAAGAATTGGGTCGAGTCTTAGCTGCAAGGAATATGCACTTAGTATATGGCGGAGGCAATCTTGGACTAATGGGGATCGTTTCAAAGGCCGTACAAGAAGGAGGCAATCACGTTTTGGGAATCATTCCAAAACCCTTGGTAGAGGCAAATCTTATTGAACCATCAAACGGAGAGGAACTGATCGTGCCAGGTATGTCTGAACGATTGATAGAAATGATTAACCGTGTTGATACTTTTATTGCTTTGCCAGGTGGCTTGGGCACATTGGAGGAAATGTTTATAGTGCTATCTTGGGCGAACTTGAACATACACCAGAAACCAATTGGGCCTGTTTAACGTTGATGGATTTTATGATTTTCTTTGTGTGTTTCTTGATGATGCCCGGAGAAATGGGTTCATGTCAAAACCTTTAAAAGAACTCCTCTTCACTGCCAGAACTGCTCCGGATCTAATTGACCAAATCTTAGCCTATGAACCACAAATTGACCCTATCATTTCAAAGATAAATTGGTCCGAGGACGATCATGGTAAGAGGCGTCGGATTAATCTGGATCTTAACCTTTAACTTTTCGTGTAGAATTTCAGTTAACCAGGTACTATCTTCTAAACTCTTCTTCTACTGTTTAAGACATTGGGGACAATGTCTCATTTAGGTTTGGGGGAGGGAATTAGTTGATTAGTATATTATTTTTAGTTGTGTGTTGTTTTTATTTTTAGTCCAAAATTTTTCGAAAAATACAAAAAAAATTGAAATTTTTTCAAAAATTACAAAAATATTTTATGTTTTTGTTTTTATTTTGACTAAAAAGGTGAAATTGGTAAGAGATAGCTGTGTAAGGAATTTCCACTCCTGAGACGTATCTCAAACCATTTTTGAAACAAGTTAATTTTTGTTTATTTCATTTTAAATTATTTAATTTGTAAATTCTCCATAATACTGACTAAAATAGATCTTCATATGCTCAGTTGGCAGGTATTATCAACATGCATGGTAACATACGGACATGAGCTATAATTGAAAAGTTTGTAATAGTCAGTGCTCTAGTTTAATTGGAGGAAGCATCTCAAAAAGTGATGGAGTAAAAAAAAGAAAACGTCTGAGATCCGAGTTATTAAGTCTGTAAGGGTGTTTTAACACCTAGTGCCCTAAAGCCAACTAGTTTGGGAGACACTGGCCCAAAGCTCGCTACATGGATCAAAGATGCTGCAAAGATATATATATATCTGAAGTCTGAGTAATTAAGTCCGTAAGGGTGTCTTAACACCTGGTGCCCTAAAGCCAACTGGTTTGGGAGCCACCGACCCAACACTCGTTGCATAGATGAAATATATTGTATATAAATAAAAAAAATCAAAAATCAAAAATCAAAGAAAAAATCAGAAAAATTATTCCATTGCTACAAAAAGGTGTGAATTCTGATAAAAAATTAGGACAAAAATATTACTTTCTTCTCAACTGCACTTGTGACTGTTATGGGCAAAAATGAATTGATTAATATTGTGTTGGCTGTGTATATGGAGAATGGTAAAAATAATCAGAGAATTTACTTATTCGGTAATTTAGAAAGAAAGAAAAAAACTAGTAACTTGGAGTAGAAGTTTCACCTGATTAGTCATTAACTTCTTTATTCTCTTTTCTCTTGTCTTTTTGCTTTTGTGTGCATTAGTTTTACTTTCTTTTTACTTTTGTAAAATGTTTGTGGGTATCATTGTTGTAAACCCTCGCGAGACTACAACTCGTCCACTAGAGACACCTAGGGGTTTAAAGGCTTGTTGCATACGCTAAATGAAACCGTGATCCCTACGAAAGTGGCTTAGTTAAATTTTATTTTAAAGATGTTTATGTTATTTTTATTCTGTGTTTTGCTCGAGGACTAGCAAAATGTTAGGTTTGGGGGTGTGATGAGTGGTAAATGTATCACTATTTCCCACTCATTTATCCAAATATTTTGTATAGTTTCTTGAGTTTTGTGAACGTTTTGATGTGTTTTATTGTTATTTTACAGATAAATAAAGTTTGTAAAGCATTGGAAGCAATTTGGAGCAAAAACAGTGAAAAAGAACGAAATGGGCATTTTTGCAATTTGTCTGTGTCGCGACGCGCAAGCTGCCTGCGTCACGGCGCCTAACATGCGCCGCACCATGCTATCGTGCGCCGGGTCCACGTATAAAAATCTGAGAAAAATTGACTTTCTAAAGTGCGCCGTGCCACGTGTCATCATCACAGAGGATTTGCTAACATGCGCCGGGACACGTGTCACAAACCTATGGTGCCGACACTCCGCGTGACACGTGTCATCTTCTGATTGAACCGAATCATCCGCGAATCACCTTCTGCCACGTGTCGCCTTCTTATTGGACCGATCCTTACCGTGTGCCACGTGTCGACTTCTCATTGGACCGAAACTTCCGCCAATCACCGCATGCCACGTGTCAGCTTCCCATTGCACCGTCTCACCGCGTGACACATGTCATCACTAGATTGCACTGACGAAATGAGCGTGGTCAAATCGCGTAGATCGAAAATGCGTCTCGGCGTCGCGACGCCAAGACCTATAGCGTCGCGACGCTGGCCCGTAAATTTGCCTATAAATTGAGGCTTTCAGCACCTCATTTGGTGTGCTTTCCTTGGGATTTTTTCCCTGATTTCATAGGAAGCATCTAGTTTTGTAAATTATTGTAATATTAAAATTATGTATTTTTAGTTTTAGTTTTTATTACAGCATTTTATTTATTTACTTTATGTTTTGTAGTTAAATTTCCGCTGGGGTAAAATTTTATCTAGGTAAATCTCACTTAATTATAATTTATAAATTATAATTTAATCGGATTAATTAATGTCAGACTTTATTACCGCCTATATGGTCGGTCTAAATATAAATTACTTTACCGCCAATATGGCTGGTCTTTATGTGACAGATAATTACCGCCTATATGGCTGGTGTAGTTGGACTAAATGGATTACCGCCTATATGGCTGGTTTTAAATGTTTAACATTATTAATTCCTGAGAAAGCAGAACATAAAATAATTTATATATTATAATAAGTGAGATTCCTAGATAAGAAATATTAAATGTGGATCCTCTAACCTCAACATTTTATTTTTATTCTAGGGAAATGATGAAACACAATATCCACACACTTAATAATTGATTTTCTATTTATTGGGTAATTCTTTAGTTTATTTATTGAGTCTTAAATTTAATGCTTCTTGTTGTCTGATCACCAATAAGATTGATGTGGTAAACTTAAAATGAACTAGACATAGGGATTTTAGGTTTCAGCCTTAGATTCAATAGCTCACGATCTTCCTTGAGTATAGATAACCCTTTAATAGATTTCCTTACAGGATAGACATATACATGTCGAGTGGGGGTAGCCACAATTGGAACTTGATCTTAATGAATCCAGGTAATGTGGTTGACATAGACATATGGTTCAATTGGGTTATACTGGGTATTTGCGTCTGACCATCGACATAGGCTTTTGCATATTTTCGTGTTCCAGGTTACCAAACTGATTTATTTCACATATGTAAGAGAATCAATTTATCTTTAGAATAATATTGTGTGGAGTCACGACCCTAGATCTTTGAGTCTTTTCTTTTATTTTCCTTAGTATTTTCTTTTGAGTCTGTTTTTATTTTAATTAGCAAATCCACATTCAACCAACAAAAGCAATCATTCCCTTCTCCCTATAATTAGATACCTGTAAATAAATAGTATCAATAATTAATAACAACAGTAGGAATTAAGTCCTCGTGGGATCAATATTTTAATACTACTGAACGATACGAGCGCTTGCGTTATACGTGTGTGTTTACGCCGGTCAGCTACCAGCCCAAATCCACTATATAGAGAAAAACTTACAGTGATGGTAAAATACCTATGGTGACAACTTCACCGACTCTAGTTCCTCTAGACTGTAAAACTCGAAGAACTCTTCGAGCCCCTACCCCATGTTTTTTTTTCAAAACCTCTGAAGTCTCTAAACGGATCAACTCTGCAACTCTGAATGCCGAAACTTCGAATTTCAATCTTCCCTCTACAAAACTCTGAAGGCTTAGGAAGTTGGGTTTAGTTGTGTTGATGGTTTAATAAAGATCAATCTTACCACAAACAAAGACGACAAGAAAAGAAAATAAACCGTCAAGGTGAGAACAAGAAGATTGAAAATTAAGAATGTGTTTAGGCTCAAGATACTCTGTTTTCAACACTTGTGAAGTTGGCTCAATGTTTGTTTATATAAGTAGGGCAAAAGAAAGGGTTTCCTAGTGTTATTTTGGCTTGCAAACTTATCCAAAATATCCTACTTACGCACGGGCGTTCGAACACACTTCAAACGCAACTCAAATGCAAAGTTTTTGCCTCGAAACATTCGAACGTAAATACGAACGCAACTCGAACGTAGGTCGCAGACTAGTTTTCAAGTGAAACTTTAAATGCTTGTAATATTTTCGTCCCTTGGCTAAATCATGTGTTCTTTATATGTACGCGATCGTCTTTGAGTCTACTTTCCAATGCAACTGACCTAATGTCAATAGGAGATCTAAATCTTCTGTAATATCCAAAAGAGTGAACATCATTCTGATATCTCCATATGATGTTGTCCAATTGCTCCGAGATCTTCAAGACTCATCACAACTCAATTGAACATGTTTTGTTATAGATATTGCAAATAAAAATGGAACTAACAATCTCTTCATTTGGTATTATGTGACAAAACACTACCTAATATATAGGTTACGGTAAAAGACCCAAAAAGAAATATAGCCAATTGTCAACCATTAAAACAGTGACTTAATACAATATGATTCGATCTAATACATAACCAATTAGTCTTGAAATCAATGCCACCTCTTTAAATAACCTGCTTACCTGAAACATTCACAAATAATAATATACCGTGAAAAGCACATGGAATATAAAGAAAAGATAAAACAGATTAAATTCATAAAACTTTCATGCATATATATGTAAATATCCAACTCCCATTAAAATGTAGATCAAACAAATGGATATACTAGATATAGTACTCAACTACTCCCAAACTACTAAACCACTCTCCTCTCTATTGGCACGAAATGGAAATAGGAAAGGTTACCAGTGAAACAACACATGCAAGAGTATAAGCAAACAGGACTTACTCATCCTCACTAACAGGCCCACTCAGGTAGCAAAAATAACACAAGGTGAGTAAAAACAAGACTCATAAATATGCCGCAAAAGAAATGGTATGCAATAACATTTAGCGCACACAAGCACACACTAAGTAAAAAAATTAAGTCAAAATGGACTGAAACAACACTTCAAGCAAGTACAATTTCATGCCAGAGGGAAGTAAACTAATTTTTTTTTATTACTAGGGGATATAATAAGGTTATCTAGTCAAAAGTCACACTATTTAGTGAGCAAAGTATGATAGAGATTAGACTGCCCGTCCAAAAACTCATACATGCGACCAAGCCTTGACAGTAAAATATAATATATATATATATATATATATATATATATGTTTGAAATACAAGCACAAGATATATCAAGGGTTTTTATCACACACACCCATGCACATAGAGCATTAAGAAAAAATAAAAGCATATTATACATGCATAATCATATATCCTACATACCAGGATCACAAACAACAAGCTTTCCATGCTCTAACAAGCCATTGTATGACACAGGAACTGGACGACGCATGCTGTCCCGGGCTCGCGGCCCGGTTGGGAGTACGGAGTAGCCCACGGGGGACTAAACCGGAGAAAAATGGAGTCGCCACCCGGTGTGAATCGGGAAAATGAGATTTAAGGCCGCACTCACCCCTCGCAAGGGAAGACCTCAAACCGTTGGGTTCAGAATGGTCCCTTACTTATGTCACTTGTAATGAAAGGATTTATGTAATAATTTAATCAAGTTTAAGTAACACTTATTTCCAAGAGTATCATGCTTCTAAATTCACATGTACAAGATAAAACTTACACCTAAATTTACATATATTTCACATCTAAGATTGCATGCTTGAAAGTACATCAAAGTAGCAACTAACATACAACTTCATTGGCATATTATATTCACGAAAAACACAAGCACACACACTAACCACACAAGCACACATGTGAGCACTTTTCCAAGTGGTACGTGGAATTGTATCCCAAGTACAGACCGCACTACCGTCCATTCGGAATCGGCTACGGAATTTATGTCTGGATTTCCATCCGATATACCACAAGAAATAATACTCAAATGCTATCATGACATGGATATATGAATTGTAATACGATACGTTGAGCCAAGACGAAGGTAAATGATGCAACCAATGGGATAAACATACTTTTCACTATGATGCGTGCAAAGATAAGAATGACTATATGGGATTTCATAATACATGCATGAATGGTATAGTTGGCTTTATGTGAGAGTTGTGAGTGTGTGCGTGAGTGCAAGGTGGCTTTATGGTGTGAGGAGTTGTGCTTGTGGTAAGCGGCTTAATGGCAGGTGAATTGCTTGAATTGTTTGAGTGTGTGGGGACTGTTTGTATTTCAGGGTGTGAAGGCAATTGTAGGGAATTAGCGATAGTCAGTGGGTGAGTATTAGGTTAGTGTACTGGGCTGTATATGCGTGAGTGAATGGCAGTGCGTGCGTGAGTGAATAGGACGTGAGCGTGGGTGTTGTGGCATGCAGGTCTGGGTGGCAGTTTTAAGAGGGTTTCGTGCGCTAATTTGTTTGTTGGTTAAAGGCAGTTTGTGAATATGGCTCACGTGGACTGTGAAGGTGAGTGGTGCGCCTGTTATGGGCTTTAGGCGCTAAGGCAATATGGTGCGTGGAGTGTGGCTATGGGTTTGGCTGAAGCAAGGGCTGAGAATATGGGTACACCAATGACAATAGGTCGAGCCAAGACAGGGATAGATGATGCAATCAATAGATGAAAGACACGGAAAATATCGTGGTAAAGGTAGCCTTTTAGGCTTTTCTTCCCCCAAATGGAGAACCTTTTAATCCAACACAATAAGCCCATGCGCCTTTCGTTACGATGAGTACAAAGATAAAGATAACTATATGAAATTTAGTATGTCCGATTGAACATATCTTGTATTCAACCGAACACACATCAACCGGCGCGACAAAACATAGTGGTAAAGGATTTTAACCCCTCCAAATAGGGGACCTTTCATCGCACTTACTAAGCCCATGCGCTCGATTGAATCATGCATGCAAAGAATTAAAAACAATAATATCAAACTTAGTATGCCCGATTGAATATATCTTGCATTCAACCGAACACACATCAACCGGCGCGGCAAAGCATCGTGGTAAAGGATTTTAACCCCTCCAAATATGGGACCTTTCATCGCACTTACTAAGCCAATGTGCTCGATTGAATCATGCATAAACAAGTAACATGCAGAATTCAAATGACGAAAAATAAATAAACCAAAACAACATAAAACAAAAGAGGGTGCCGTTTACTCAAGCGGTACGTGGAGTTGTATCCTGAGTACAGATCATATTACCATCCATTCGGAAACGGCTATGAAATTTATGTTCGGGTTTCCATCCGATATACCGCGAGAGTTGACACATCTTTTATTTTATTCCAAGTCCACAACATACAATATTTCATGATACATGCATATTTATCTACTCAAGGGCCACAACATGCATTTTAGCATAATAATCATGCGAACAATATTCAATAAATAATAAAAATAAAATAGAAAACGAATGTGGAAAATACCCTCAGGTTTAACCTTTTTTGCCGACTTTCGGACTTGCGTTTCACGGAGATCGGAAGGGTAAAGCTCCTCAACTTCTCCGGTTCACTGGTTTAGCATCTTAGCTCACTGTTTTGCTGTTTTTCTTGTTGTTTGGTCTCCGTTTTGCTTCTGTTTTCTCTGTATTATGCTCACTGTTTCAGGTCTATTAGTGGACTGTTTTTGCATTTTTAGGGGGGTTTGGGTTGCTGTTTTTGCGGTTTTAAGGAGGCTTTGAGTGAAATTTTTTATGTTACTGCTTTAAGGTTTTTAGGGAATGCTTTAAGTGGATTTTACTGCTATTTTAGGGGTTAAATTACTGATGTTTGGGCATGTAAAACAGTGCAGTTTTTGTGTTCACTACAGTTCAGTTTTTGGTTGTAATTTTTGGTGATGGAGGGCTGCTGTATAGGGCTGGTTTCGGTGGCTTTAGGAGGATATAAAGCTTGTTATTTTCGGTTATGGAGGGGTTGAGGAGGGTGATGTGTTCGGCTATGGAGTGGAGGAGATGAAAAGAATATTTTTGTTACTTATTCTTGTGGTTGGCGTGAATGGAGAGCTTGGAGAGGGGGTTGGAAATTCTTTGCTTCTTTATTTCTTGTGATGGGCGTGAACCAGGAGGAGGGAATGCCTTGGAAAAGTGTGGTTTATATAGTGAAGGGCTAGGGCTTCACCTTGTCTCACAAGGAAGGGATTTGATTTTGTGTTGAGCAAGGAAAGTCAAAGATTGAGGGGGGACAAATTTGGTTTAGATTAGGAATACAATATATTTGATTGGTTAGGATTAGGCATTTAATTTGTTAGATTAGGAAGTCAATATTTTTTATTTGTTATGATTGATTTTAATTAGGTATATTGACCGGTGTAAACACACACGTATAACGCAAGCGCACGTATCGTTCAAGTAGTATAAAAATATCGATCCCACGAGGACTTAATATCTAATCTATTAATTTTATGAGGTCAAATGATTACTAGTATCTAACAGGTTGTTTGATTGATTTGAAATGGTGACGATTCTAAATTTAAAAACAAGTAAATAACATTGTTAGAAAGTAGATTTTAAGAAAATTTAATATTAAAAACTATCTAGGGTTGTGATTTCTTCCAATATCATTTTAAAGATGAAGTGTGTGGGACACAGGACCTGGGCGACGCCGTTCCTAGGCTCGCGGCACTAGTTTGGGAAGTACTGAATAACATGGAGTCGCCACCCGGTGTGAACCGGGAAAATGAGATTTAAGGCCGCACTCAACCCTCGCAAGGGAAGACCTCAAACCGTTGGGTTCGGAATGGTCCCTTACTTATGTCACTTGTAATAAAAGGATTTATGTGATAATTTAACCAGGCTTAAATAACATTTATTTCCAAAGATATCATGCTTCTAATTCATATGCATACATCAACAAGTTCATCACAACATGCAACATCACATGGCAATCTCATGAACATATTTCAATCCTATGATATGGAAAACTAAGAACAACATGATCATGCTTGAGTACTATCTCATGAACCTATTAACCAAATAACATGCTAACAGCCTAATCATGCTTGAATACAAATAATACAATTGGCTATATAACACAAGAAAGATCAACAAGAGGTAATTATGCATGAATATGATAAGACAAACTCAGTTCAGTGTGTTCGCGTTCGTGTAGCGTTCGTAAACGCGTTCGAACGGAAATGAAACAGAATGCTCACATTCGAGTAGCGTTCGTAAACGCGTTCGAACGGAAATGAAACAGAATGCTCACGTTCGAGTAGCATTCGTAAACGCGTTCGAACGGAAATGAAACAGAATGCATGATAAGGCAAAATGTATGCGCGTTCGAGTTGCGTTTGTTAACGCGTTCGAACGAACACGGACCTGATGCATGATAAGGCAAAATGTATGCGCGTTCGAGTTGCGTTTGTGAACGCGTTCGAACGGACACGGACCTGATGCATGAAATGGAATGCAATACATAAACAGAAAATAAAGGGGCGCGGCGAAGTACTGCCCATGCGCTCGATTGAATCATACATAAATAAGCAACATATTGAATTCAAGTAAAGAAAACTAAATAAACAAAAAGCAACACAACGAGAGAGAGATGGTGCCGTTTACTCAAGCGGTACGTGGAGTTGTGGCCCGAGTACAGATCATATTACCGTCCATTCGGAATCGGCTATGAAATTTATGTCCGGGTTTCCATCCGATATACCGCGAGAGTTGACACATCTCTCATTCATCCAATACCCACAACATGCATCCATAAACGACTCTCATGCGAATAGAATTCAAACGAATATAAGCTAATGAAAATGTACCCTCAGGTCTAACCTTTTAAATCACCTCTCGGATGTACGGTACACGATCGTCGGAAGGGTGGATGCTCCGCAACTCTCCCGGTTCACTGGTTCACTGTTCTCGTTCGTTGTCTTTACTGTTTTGAGTCCGTTTTGCTACTGTTTCCTTGTGGTTTCGCTGCCGTTTCCTCTTTATCTTTTGCTTACTCTTTTTAGGTGTCTTCTTCCTGTAATTTTTATGTGTGTTGTGTGTGAGTTAGGGATTAGCTAGTAGCTAAGGTTGAGAAGGTTGGTGAAGGGTTCTTTTTATAGGCAAAAGGGTTGGGCTTGACAAGGAAAGGGATTTGGCTAATTGAAGAGGGATTTGATTTGGTTTGGTTAAGGGAAGTCAAAGATTGAGGGGGGACAAATCTTGGCTAGATAGGGAAGGTTGAATATTTGATTGGCTTGGTTTAGGATACAATATTTTAAGTTTGGGAATAATCTTATTAGATTGGGAATATAATTGGTTGATTGATTTTAATTAGGCATGATTATATTTTGATTTAGTATGTGATTTGTTTAATTTAGGCATGATTTTAGTTTAAGTTGGTAATTGTTTATTTTATGTTTGGTATATGTTTTATTTAATTATTTAATTAATTTAGTTATTATATTATTTAGTTAATGTTTTAATTAATATTTATTTATTTAAATTGGGATGTGTTTTATGGGCTTTGGGGGGCTAATTGGGCTGGATGTGAGGCTAGCAGCAAAACCAGAATTACCGACACCGTTCGAACGCTTCCTCGAACGCGGCACGAACGCTCGCAATCCGTTTGACGTTCGAACGTAAACACGAACGCAGCACGAACGAAAACAGTGAACCTTGTTTATTCTGAATTTCCCTTCCGATGTCCGTTTCCCGTGACCTCCGTGACTTAAAAGGTAGTGTCTCCAAAATGAGACTCATCATAGAGACTTATGTGTAAAAATGCAGTGCCTACAGTCGCCCCCACTTTGATGGGACTTGTGTAATGTGCAACAGTGACAATCCTATCAAAGTTATGCAATGCATTTCTACTTACCTGGCTCGCCAGCTGCCACTTGACTTACCATGTGTTGAGTTGCGTTGATTTGGTGGTGAGGTGCTGCGACCCCTGGTTCATTCCCGAACCTTGCTCCATTTTTAGAGTGTCATTCTCGGCCTGTTCCTTCCTGAATTGTATTGAGATGAGGCTTTATTCCTCCCGAGCTTTATTCCCGAACTGTTGAGATGAGGCTTTATTCCCCTGGGCTTTGTTCCCGAACTGTGTTGATATGAGGCTTTATTCCCCTGGGCTTTGTTCCCGAACTGTACTGACATGAGGCTTTCTTCCCCTTGAGCTTTGTTCTCAAACTTATACTGATATGAGGCTTTCTTCCCCTGGGCTTTGTTCTCAAACTATACTGATATGAGGCTTTCTTCCTCTTGAGCTTTGTTCTCAAACTATACTGACGTGAGGCTTTCTTCCCCTTGAGCTTTGTTCCCGAACTGTGTTGATATGAGGCTTTATTCCCCTGGGCTTTGTTCTCGAACTGTGTTGATATGTGGGCTTTATTCCCGAGTTTGTAGGCTTTCTTCCTGAACTGAACTGAATGTGGGCTTTATTCCCGTACTGAGCTGAATGCGGGCTTTCTTCCTGAACCGAACTAGATGCAGGCTTTATTCCTGAACTGTTACTGTAAGGTGGTCCATTCCCGGACCGTTACTGTAAGGTGGTTCATTCCCGAACCGTTACTGTGAGGTGGTTCATTCCCGAACCGTGCTTCCATTCTTGGAGTGCCATTCCCGGCTTGTTCATTCTTGAACTGTCCATTCCCGGACCATATCTCCATTCTCGAGTGTCATTTCCGACTTGTTCATTCTTGAACTCTGCTCCATTCTTGGATTGCCATTCTCGGCTTGTTCATTCTTGAACTGTCCATTCCCGGACCATATCTCCATTCTCGGAGTGTCATTTCCGACTTGTTCATTCTTGAACTCTGCTCCATTCTTGGATTGCCATTCTCGGCTTGTTCTTTCTCGAGCTGTCCTTTCTCGGACTATATCTCCATTCTCGGAGTGCCATTCTCGGCAGAACTGATCTGATGTAATGTGGGCCTCGCCCCCAGAATGCCATACCCGGCAAGACTAATACTGATGTAATGTGGGCCTCGACCCTGGGACTCATTCCCAAACTGTTTTGATGTGGGCCTCGACCCTGGGACTCATCCCCAAAACTGATGTTGAAGTGGGCCT
This sequence comes from Zanthoxylum bungeanum, assembly GCA_019454045.1. Classification (NCBI taxonomy): domain Eukaryota; kingdom Viridiplantae; phylum Streptophyta; class Magnoliopsida; order Sapindales; family Rutaceae; genus Zanthoxylum; species Zanthoxylum bungeanum. The sequence continues at coordinate 122,039 of SKCR01004380.1, forward strand.
CGGCCCCAACTGCTACTGACATGGGCCTCGCCCCCAGATTGATGCTGATGTGGGCCTCGACCCTTGGGACTCATCCCCAAAACTGATTGCTGAAGTGGGCCTCGGCCCCAACTGCTACTGTCATGGGCCTCGCCCCCAGATTGATGCTGATGTGGGCCTCGACCCTTGGGACTCATCCCCAAAACTGATTGCTGAAGTGGGCCTCGGCCCCTACTGCTACTGTCATGGGCCTCGCCCCCAGATTGATGCTGATGTGGGCCTCGACCCTCGGATTCATTCCAAAATTTTACTGATGCTGGCCTCGGCCCTGGGATTCATTCCCTGGATCCATTCCAAAATTCTGCTGATGTGGGCCTCGACCCTGGGATTCATTCCCTGGATTCATTCCAAAATTCTGCTGATGTGGGCCTCGGCCCTGGGATTCAATCCCTGGATCCATTCCAAAATTCTGCTGATGTGGGCCTCGACCCTGGGATTCATTCCCTGGATTCATTCCAAAATTCTGCTGATGTGGGCCTCAGCCCTGGGATTCATTCCCTGGATTCATTCCAAAATTCTGCTGATGTGGGCCTCGGCCCTAAACTTATATTGATATGGGCCTCGCCCCCAGACTGATACAGATACGGGCCTCGCCTCTGTGACTCATTTCTGAAATTACTGACATGGGCCTCAACCCCGGGATTCATTCCAACACTCTGACGATGTGGGCCTCGACCCTGGGACTCATCCCCAAAACTACTACTCATATGTTACTGATTCTGGTTGTCTTGTCTTGCCGCTTTCTCTTTTTCTCTTCTGAAACCTGTTATTACAAAACAGAACAAACACAAAAGGGATGCAAAATGTGTTACGTGTATGCATGCATGCATGATTGGGTTTCCTATCCCATTGAGCTAGGTCTTCTGCCTGTATTCTTGGTGGCTGCTTGGTCTTTTGACAAGTCTGTCATCTTCCCTAACCAACATGCATCTATGATGGCTTTTAAATCAAAAGGGAGTTAACACGGTGCATGTATGCATGAGGTGCATGTGATACATGTGATGCATGTGATACAAGAAATATATCAACTCTTTAAAATTTGCACACAAATCGGCCCATCATCATTTTAGAAGTTTTGGGGCTAACTACCATAGGAGTGGACTCGTCCCAGTTTAAATGGCCCAACGAGTTCTCATCTCATGACAAGGAGTCCAACTAAATCCAAATGGTAATGTTCCGAACACAAGCACAAAGAAAGATAATGCAAACATACAACAATAATTTCTACAATGGCTCATCAACATTTCAGAAGCTTTTGGCCTAATAGTCATAAGGTACGAACTTGCCCCAGTTTAAATGGCCCAACAAGCCCGCATTTCTGACAATAGTCCAACTGCATCCAAATGAGGATGGTCCACAAGCACATATTCAAGGAAATAATTGCTACTTTAGCCAACCCGGTCTATGGGTGGGTTAGTAAGAGTATAGACAAAGGCTCTCACCGGCGAAGGATGGCCCACAACTAGGTCTCCCCACTCAAGGGTTCGAGCAACCAAGTGAGCGCACCCCTTTTTATACACTAAGGTACGTGCCAATGAGCTATGGTGTGTGACGGACTGTCAAATGGATTTCCCGTTGTAGATCCCCCAGAGGGAAGGTGGAGCGAGCTCACTTAAATACCCAAGCCTCTTAGGCTCTTATCGCTTGTTGTCAGGAATAAACAACGAGTCATCCAAATTAGTCTATCACAATAGGCTACGAGTAGATGGCTATCTAGGTGCCTTCACAGCTTTTCCTTCTAGAAGGTAGTGAATGAAAGAGGACACCAACCATTACCTAGCCTAAAAATGCCTTTGATTAACCCTCACTTTATCCACTATAGACACGGTCAATTAAAACATAAATCCAAACATCACAAGTCAATATTTCGGGGCCAATTCTCTATCCCCAGTGGAGTCGCCAGACTGTGGGACACAGGACCTGGGCGACGCCGTTCCTAGGCTCGCGGCACTAGTTTGGGAAGTACTGAATAACATGGAGTCGCCACCCGGTGTGAACCGGGAAAATGAGATTTAAGGCCGCACTCACCCCTCGCAAGGGAAGACCTCAAACCGTTGGGTTCGGAATGGTCCCTTACTTATGTCACTTGTAATAAAAGGATTTATGTGATAATTTAACCAGGCTTAAATAACATTTATTTCCAAAGATATCATGCTTCTAAATTCATATGCATACATCAACAAGTTCATCACAACATGCAACATCACATGGCAATCTCATGAACATATTTCAATCCTATGATATGGAAAACTAAGAACAACATGATCATGCTTGAGTACTATCTCATGAACCTATTAACCAAATAACATGCTAACAGCCTAATCATGCTTGAATACAAATAATACAATTGGCTATATAACACAAGAAAGATCAACCAAGAGGTAATTATGCATGAATATGATAAGACAAACTCAGTTCAGTGTGTTCGCATTCGTGTAGCGTTCGTAAACGAGTTCGAACGGAAATGAAACAGAATGCTCACATTCGAGTAGCGTTCGTAAACGCGTTCGAACGGAAATGAAACAGAATGCTCACGTTCGAGTAGCGTTCGTAAACGCGTTCGAACGGAAATGAAACAGAATGCATGATAAGGCAAAATGTATGCGCGTTCGAGTTGCGTTTGTTAACGCGTTCGAACGAACACGGACCTGATGCATGATAAGGCAAAATGTATGCGCGTTCGAGTTGCGTTTGTGAACGCGTTCGAACGGACACGGACCTGATGCATGAAATGGAATGCAATACATAAACAGAAAATAAAGGGGCGCGGCGAAGTACTACCGTAAAGGTGGCCTTTTGGGGGCTCTTGATCTCTCAAAGAGAGGACCTTTAGACCAACATACTAAGCCCATGCGCTCGACTGAATCATGCATATGAAGAATTAAAAAGCAATGATATTAAACATAGTGTGCCCGATTGAACGTATCTTGTATCCAACCGGGCACACATCAACCGGCGCGGCAAAGTAGTGTCCAAAGGTGGCCTTTTCGGCTCTTGTCTCCCAAATGGAGGACCTTTGGACTAACTCACTAAGCCCATGCGCTCGATTGAATCATACATAAATAAGCAACATATTGAATTCAAGTAAAGAAAACTAAATAAACAAAAAGCAACACAACGAGAGAGAGATGGTGCCGTTTACTCAAGCGGTACGTGGAGTTGTGGCCCGAGTACAGATCATATTACCGTCCATTCGGAATCGGCTATGAAATTTATGTCCGGGTTTCCATCCGATATACCGCGAGAGTTGACACATCTCTCATTCATCCAATACCCACAACATGCACCCATAACGACTCTCATGCGAATAGAATTCAATAATAATAATAAAAAGAACGAATATAAGCTAATGAAAATGTACCCTCAGGTCTAACCTTTTAAATCACCTCTCGGATGTACGGTACACGATCGTCGGAAGGGTGGATGCTCCGCAACTCTCCCGGTTCACTGGTTCACTGTTCTCGTTCGTTGTCTTTACTGTTTTGAGTCCGTTTTGCTACTGTTTCCTTGTGGTTTCACTGCCGTTTCCTCTTTATCTTTTGCTTACTCTTTTTAGGTGTCTTCTTCCTGTAATCTTATGTGTGTTGTGTGTGAGTTAGGGACTAGCTAGTAGCTAAGGTTGAGAGGTTGGTGAAGGGTTCTTTTTATAGGCAAAAGGGTTGGCTTGACAGGAAAGGGATTTGGCTAATGGAAGAGGGATTTGATTTTGTGGTTAAGGGAAGTCAAAGATTGAGGGGGACAAATCTTGGCTAGATAGGAAGGTTGAATATTTGATTGGCTTGGTTTAGGAATACACTATTTTAAGTTTGGAATAATCTTATTAGATTGGGAATATAATTGGTTGATTGATTTAATTAGGCATGATTATATTTTGATTTAGTATGTGATTTGTTTAATTTAGGCGATTTAGTTTAAGTTGGTAATTGTTTATTTTATGTTTGGTATATGGTTTATTTCATTATTTAATTAATTTATTTATTATATTATTTGGTTTATGTTTTATTAATATTTATTTATTTAAATTGGTGTGTTTTAATGGGCTTTGGGGGGCTATATGGGCTGGATGTGAGGCTAGCAGGCAAAACCAGAATTACCGACACCGTTCCGAAACGCTTCCTCGAACGCGGCACGAACGCTCGCAATCCGTTTTACGTTCGAACGTAAACACGAACCAGCACGAACGAAACAGTGAACCTTGTTTATTCTGATTTCCCTTCCGATGTCCGTTTCCCGTGACCTCCGTGACTTAAAAGGTAGTGTCTCCAAAATGAGACTCATCATAGGGACTTAATTGTAAAAATGCAGTGCCTACAAAGTGGTTATCTTAAAGTTGGGTAATATATTGATTTATTAACCTGGAACACTAAATTATGTGTAAGCCTCTGTCGATGGTCAGACACAAATATCCAATTTAACCCAATTGAACCATATGTCTATGTCAACCAATTATCTGGATTCATTAAGTTTAAGTTCCAATTATGGCTACCCCGCCCGACAGGTATATTCCTATCATGTAAGGAAATCTATTAAAGGGTTATCTATCCTCAAGGAAGATCGTGGGCTATAAGTCTAAGGTCTTAAACCTAAAATCCCTATGTCTAGTTCATTTTAGATTTACCAGTTCAATTTTATTAATGGCCAGTTAATAAAAAGCATTGGTTTAAGACTCAATAAATAAACCTTTATATTACCCAAACTATAATTTAACCCCTTATAAACCGGTGATATTGGATTTCATCACAACCCCAGATAACTGGCTTAGTTACGACACATATTTACAGGTAGTAAAAACTTAAATAAAATAAAAGACATAAAGTAAAATACTAAAATTAAATACTAAAAGTAAATTGCTGAAAAGTAAAATGCTGAAATTAAAATGCTGAAATTAATACTGAAAATTAAATGCTGAAAGTAAATAAAGTAAAAGTACAATAAAAGAAAATGTTGAGGTAAAAGGATCCGCTTTATTGCTTCTATTTAGATATCTCCCTTAATATAATATATTAACTTTGCATGATATTACCAACCAGCCATATAGGCGGTATACCAGATTAAGTCAAATTTAATATTAATTACCAACCGACCAATCGGCAGTATCCAGTTTAGTCAAGTTAAAACATTTTAAATAATTACTAAGTCAGGTTTTTTAACTAGTTTATATATTATAATTAAGGGAGATTAATCTAAATATTAGTCATAAAAGTTTTACCTTTACCCCAGCAAAGGGGAGTTACCTCCTCATTACTGAAAAGTAAAAATGAAAATTAAAGAAAGAAAAGTACTGTGCGTAAAAGTAAATTGCGGAAAGTAAAAACTGAAAAGTAAGAAAAGAAAGTGCGAAGCGGAAATTAATTACTGAAAGCTATAAATAAACAAACAAGATACAATCTTCTTAGTATTCTTAAGGAATTCCTTAGAAGAAGTATGAATTTTACAAATGAAATGGCTTGGTATTTATAGGCAAAATTTTGCCTCCATCAAATCATCCACCAAATCAATTATTAATTGCTCCACTAATTGCTCCACTAATTGCTCCCCCAAATCCATTATTAATTGCTCCACTAATCTCTTATCATGTTTGGTGATGATTTGATAATTTTTATTATTTATTTATTAATTTATTTTTTGCTTTGAAAATGATTGAAAGTGACTTTAATAATTACACACTACACACTTCTGGATGGTTCATCAATTTCGGGCATGAAATCTTCAGAATTCGAAATTATTTTGTCTTTCAAAGTTGTAGATCTTTGAGTCTTCTTTAATCTGGAACTTGAATCAGCTCAATCCGATATCTGAGTAAAACGTTATGCCCAAAATACGACAGATGCGCAAAATTGGAATTTCCAAAACTGCACTTCGTCAAAACGCCCTTTCAAGTTTCCAATCTCCAAAATTAAAATATCAAGTCCAATAATTGCCCTTATTTGACCCATATTTCGTCCTAAATGATTTCATTAGTCCAATATTATTTTATCTGCAAAATAAACTAAAACACATCAAAACGTTCATCAAACCCGAGAAACTAAACAAAATATTAAGTAAAAGGGGCGGTAAATATTGATATATTTTCCGCTCATCACACCCCCAAACCTAACATTTTGCTAGTCCTCGAGCAAATAATAAAATAAAATTAAAAATTAAACTAAGCCACTTTCGTAGGGATCACGGTTGCATTTAGCATATGCAACAAGCCTTTAAACCCCTAGGTGTCCCTAGTGGACGAGTTGTAGTCTCGTGAGGGTTTACAGCAATGATACCCACAAACATTTTACAAAAGTAAAAGGTAGTAAAACTAATGCACACAAAAGCAAAAAGACAAGCGAAAGAGAATAAAGATGTTAGTGACTAATCAGGTGAAACTTCTACTCCAAGTCACTAGTTGTTTTGTTTCATTCTAAATTACAGAATAAGTAAATTCTCCGATTATTTTACCATTCTTCATATACACAGCCAACAAAATATTAAACAACTCATTTTTCCCACAACAGTCATAAGTGCAGTTGATAAGAGAGTAATATTTTTGTCCTAAAGTTCTATCAGATTTAACACCTTTTGGTAGCAATGGAATAATTTTTCTCATTTTTTGATTTTTTTCTTTGATTTTTTTCACTATTTTTTATTTATATACAATATCTTCCATCTATGTAGCGAGTGTTGGGTCGGTGGCCCAAACCAGTTGGCTTTAGGGCACCAGGTGTTAAGACACCCCTACGGACTTAATTACTCAGACTTCAGATATATATATTTTTGCAGCATCTTTGATCCATGTAACGAGCTTTGGGCCAGTGACTCCCAAACCAGTTGGCTTTAGGGCACTAGGTGTTAAAACACCCTTACAGACTTAATAACTCGGATCTCAGACGTTTTTTTTTTTTTTTTTTTTTTACTCCATGCTTTTTGAGATGCTTCCTCCAATTAAACTAGAGCACTGAATATTACAAACTTTTCAATTTTACTCATGTCCGTATGTTACTATATATGTTGATAATACCTGTCAACTGAGCATATGAAGATCCATTTTAGTCCGTTTTAAGGAGAATTCACAAATTAAATAATTCAAAATGAAATAAACAAAAATTAACTTGTTTCGAAATAGGTTTGAGATACGTCTCAGGAGTGGAAACTCCTTACTCAGCTATCTCTTACCAATTTCACCTTTTAGTCAAATTAAAAACAAAAAAAAAAACACAAAATATTTTTGTAATTTTTGAAAATTTTCAATTTTTTTGTATTTTTAAAAAATTTTGGACTAAAAATAAAAATAACACACAAACTAAAAACAAGGTACTGATCAACTAATTCCCTCCCCCAAACCTAAATGAGACATTGTCCCCAATGTCTTAAACAGTAGAAGAGAGTTTAGAAGATAATACCTGGTTAGCTGAAATTCTACAGAAATTAAAGGTTAAGATCCAGATTAATCGACGCCTCTTACCACGATCGTCTTCGAACCAATTTATCTTTGAAAGATAGGGTCAACTTGTGGTTCATAGGCTATGAGTTGGTCTATTAGATCCGGAGCAGTTCTGGCAGTGAAGAGGAGTTCTTTCAAAGGTTTTGACACGAACCCATTTCTCCGAGCATCATCAAGAAACACACAAAGAAAATCATAAAATCCATCAACATTAAACAGTCCAAGTGGTTTCTGGTGTATGTTCAGGTTCGCCCAAGATAGTACAATAAAAATTTCCTCCAATGTGCCCAAGCCACCTGGCAAAGCAATAAAAGCATCAGCACGGTTAATCATTTCTACCAATCGTTCAGACATACCTGGCACGATCAGTTCCTCTCCGTTTGATGATCCAATAAGATTTGCCTCTGCCAAGGGTTTTGGGATGATTCCCAAAACATGACTGCCTCCTTCCTGTACAGCCTTTGAAACGATCCCCATTAGTCCAAGATTGCCTCCGCCATATATTAAGTGCATATTCCTTGCAGCTAAGACTCGACCCAATTCCTGTGCTGCTTCTATGTATTGTGGCTTAGTTCCCACACGTACCGCAAATACACATATTTTTCAACTCGTCTTCTTGAAGTGGCTTCCATTTTTATGTATTTCTTTCTCAACTCTGGATGCCTTCAAAAGTGCAATGACGGGCTGAATTTATAGTACCTGAAAAGGGTGAGTAAAAATAGCACAAGTATCTTCCAAGGACGATTAGTAGCGAAATAATATCGTGATAGTCAAAAAGGTCTGGATCCTGTCGGAGAAAATAAAAGAAAACAACAAAACAAATCACAATTATTAAGAAAAGACAAAGAGATATAATATTTACAAGAAAAGTAACGGCTTGATTGACGTCTATGCGTCAGGGACAAGCTTCCCATCCAATTTTCTTATAAATTGGCAAACAGGGTCTTTTTGAGTCAGATTCCCGAGACTTAATGTTGTCTTTCTTTTTGGAATTGTGTATGTAATTTGCGAATGGCATGTGAACATATCCACTGGGATGCGTCTCAAGAGTTGAAGATATTTCATCTAAAGACTCCTTACTCAAGCCATCCCTAATGAATTTAATTTTGTCTTCGCGATTATCAGACACCATTCCTAAAGAACGACAACGAGTGTTGCAATTAAATCGTGCACATTTAAAACAAACACCCATTTGCTTAGCTCTTCGTTTCTTTGCATAGGTGCTTCTTCCAAAACCAGGCAGATGTGAAATAAAGAGTCAGAAGACTCACCTGCCAATCGGACTCGTGCTTCAATTACCCAACGAATATCATTAGGAACCCGTGAATTGTCAGTAACCTCATCCGTTCCAAGCGAGCTTTGTAAACTTTCATCAGAGATTTTTGAGGGAGAGAAGGAAATTGCTTGCGAAGATTTGCGAGAGCATCTTCCATTTTGAAATGACTAATCCTGCAAAAATTAAACACACAAAAATAAAACACACCAAATCACAATATATACACAAATTGCATGGGTTGCCTCCCTGCTAGCGCTAAGTTTAAAGTCGTCAGCCAGACTTGGCTTCTCGAACGTTAAGCTGGATCTGAAAGTGTAACACTTTCTTTTTGTCGCTCAAATGATTCTCCCCAGTAGTGCTTGACACGCTTGTTTTTAACCTTGAAAGTTTTGTTAGCGTCAGGATCATGTATCTCAACGGCTCTATTTGGTAAAACTTTGGTGATCACAAATGGACCTGACCACCGTGATTTTGGCTTCCATGGGAAGAATTTCACCCTTGATTTGTTTAACAGTACCTTCTGCCCTGGTTCCAGTTGTATGCGCACTAACTTCTCATCATGTCTCTTCTTGCCCTTTTCTTTGTACAATTTGGCATCCTCAAAAGGCTGATTGTGAAATTCCTCCAATTCGTTGAGTTGGTGGAACTTTTTCTCTTCTGTTGCTTGTAGTGCAAGAATTGGCTCCTTCAGTACAAAAGACGCTTTATCTTTAGGCTCCACAGGCAATTGACATGTTTTAAGTTTGTCAGTAGAACTTTGCATTGCATTGGAGTTCTGAATGGTACTGTGTATCACATCGAGTCTGAAACATTCCTCCTTCTTTTCATCATCTGGGAAATTCATGGCCTTGAAAACATTGAATGTTACTTCTTGGTCCTGTACCCTCATGGTTAATTCTCTTTTTGTACATCAATAATGGTTCGACCTGTAGCCAAGAATGGTCTCCAAGGATGATTGGCACGTCTGCGTCTTCCTCCATATCAAGGACAATAAAATCTGCTGGGAAAATGAATTTGTCAACCTTGACCAGCACATCCTCAACTACGCCTCTCGGAAATACGAGCGTTCTATCAGCAAGTTGCAGTGAGACTGTGGTTGTTGTCTCCAATCTGTAATTTCCTGAAAATAGAAAAAGGCATCAAGTTAACACTCGCACCTAAATCACACAAAGCCTTACCAAAGTTATGTTCTCCTATGACGCAAGGAACAGTGAAACTGCCAGGATCTTTCAACTTTGGGGGAAGTTTCCTCTGAATGATGGCACTGCATTCTTCTGTTAATGCTACTGTCTCGTAATCTCCCAATCTCCTTTTCGTGAAAGAATATCTTTCATGAATTTGGCATAGGTGGGCATTTGTTCCAACGCTTCTGCAAATGGAATGTTGATATGCAGCTTTTTGAAGATCTCCAGGAACCGAGAAACTGCTTGTCCAATTTGTTCTTCTGAAGACGTTGAGGAAAAGGTGGAGGTGGAGTGATCTGTTCTTTTTCCTTTGCTTCTTTTTCCTCCATCTGTCTTTGTTTCTTTTGGAACTTCCTCAGCAGCTGTTTTGACTCCAACATCTTTGTTAATTTCAGTACCGCTTTTTAACATGATGGCATGACATTGCTCCTTCCCCATGTTTCTTGGATTTGGCTCTGTGTTGCTAGGAAGGGTACCTGGCGGTCTGTAACTCTGAGCATTTGCCAGTTGTCCCATTTGATTCTCCAGTGCTTTAATAGAAGCAGATTGACTTTGAATTAATGCTGCTTGGGATTGAAACATAGCATCATATCTTGCTGCGTGAGAGTCGTGTTTTGCTTCTATCTTTTTCAAGTGGGTCAACACTTCTGTTATTCCTGGTTCATTTGCTTGCTCCTGGCTTTGTTCTGTTGCTGGAATTCAGGTGGATAGTTCTGCTGTTGGCCTGAATTGTTGCTCCATGAAAATTGGGATGATTCCTCCACCCTGGGTTGTAGGTGTTGGAATATGGATTGTTCCCTTGTCTGTTGAAATTGCTGACATAATTCACCGTTTCTTCAAGTTGGTTTGACTCTGGTGCTCCTCCATATGGTGAACTTGTGGATCCAGTGATGTTCACAACTTGCGTGCTAAGTGTTTCTAGACATTTGCATATCTGATCCAGCCTGGTATTCACTGCTGTGTTTGCTCCAACTTCATAAATTCCTGCAATTCTTTGGATCATGCTCCTTTCTGTTGGCCACAAGGATTGTTGTTGGCCATTTCTTCGATTAGGTCCCAGGCTTGATCTTCTCCTTTTGCCATCAAGCTCCTCCAGCAGCAGCATCGATTGTGGTTCTCATTATTCCAGAAAGTCCATTGTAGAAGGTCTGACTTGTAGCCACTTTGGAATCTCATGGTGAGGACATTTCCGGAGTAAATCTTTGTACCTTTCCCAAGCTTCGCAGAGGGATTCTGAATCTTGTTGTACAAAGGATGTGATGTCATTCCTCAATTTTCCGGTTCTGGCTGGTGGAAAGTACTTTGCAAGAAATTTGGTGGCTAAAGTGTTCCAAGTTGTGATAGAACCTGCTGGTAGTGAATGTAGCCAAGCTTTAGCTCTGTCCTTCAGGGAATATGGAAAACTCGCAGTCTCATTGCTTCTTCTGATGCTCTGTTGTAGTTTAAAAGTGCCGCAAACTTCCAGGAAGTTGCTGATGTGGGAATTAGGATCTTCAGTTGCATTCCCCCCGAACTGAACTGACTGCTGAATCATCTGAATGCATGTTTTGATGTCACACGCATTTGCTGGTAAGGGAGGAAGTACAATACAGGAAATGAGTCTGTCTACCACCGGAATGGTTCTGTCTCGAATGGGAATTGGTGGTGCAACGTTCAAAGGTTCAGGTTCCATGTTGACTAAAGCTTCTTGGCCTTCTCGCCTTTCCCTTCTCAACTGTCTGATGGTTCTTTCAATTTCTGGGTCAAGCGGTCGGAGTTCAAAGCTTCTGGTTCGTCTCATGAAGTTTCTGAGAACCTGAAACACAAGAAAAAAAAACAATAAGTAAAAAGAAATTAGATACAAGTAACGTATCTAACCCCTAAACTAATAGTAAAAGATAAATAAGTCCCCGGCAACGGCGCCAAAAACTTGACCGGCGTAAACACACACGTATAACGCAAGCGCACGTATCGTTCAAGTAGTATAAAAATATCGATCCCACGAGGACTTAATATCTAATCTATTAATTTTATGAGGTCAAATGATTACTAGTATCTAACAGGTTGATTGATTGATTTGAAATGGTGACGATTCTAAATTTAAAAACAAGTAAATAACATTGTCGAAAGTAGATTTTAAGAAATTTAATATTAAAACTATCTAGGGTTGTGATTTCTTCCAATATCATTTTAAAGATGAAGTGGTTATCTTAAAGTTGGGTAATATATTGATTTATTAACCTGGAACACTAAATTATGTGTAAGCCTCTGTCGATGGTCAGACACAAATACCCAGTTTAACCCAATTGAACCATATGTCTATGTCAACCAAATTATCTGGATTCATTAAGTTTAAGTTCCAATTATGGCTACCCCCGCCCGACAGGTATTCCTATCCTGTAAGGAAATCTATTAAAGGGTTATCTATCCTCAAGGAAGATCGTGGGCTATTAAGTCTAAGGTCTTAAACCTAAAATCCCTATGTCTAGTTCATTTTAGATTTACCAGTTCAATTTTATTAATGGCCAGTTAATAAAAGCATTAGGTTAAGACTCAATAAATAAACCTTTATATTACCCAAACTATAATTTAACCCTTATAAACCGGTGATATTGGATTTCATCACAACCCCAGATAACTGGCTTAGTTACGACACATATTTACAGGTAGTAAAAACTTAATAATAAAAGACATAAAGTAAAATACTAAAATTAAATACTGAAAAGTAAATTGCTGAAAAGTAAAAATGCTGAAAGTAAATGCTGAAATTAAATACTGAAAATAAATGCTGAAAAGTAAATAAATAAAAGTACAATAAAAGAAAATGCTGAGGTAAAAGGATCCGCTTTTATTACTTCTATTTTAGATATCTCCCTTAATATATATATTAACTTTGCATGATAATTACCAACCAGCATATAGGCGGTATCCAGATTAAGTCAAATTAATAATTAATTACCAACCGACCAATCAGGCGGTATCCAGTTTAGTCAGGTTAAAACCAATTTAAATAATTACCAACCGACCAATATGGCGGTATCCTCGTTAAGTCAGGTTTTAACTAGTTTATATATTATAATTAAGGGAGATTAATCTAAATATTAGTCATAAAAGTTTTACCTTTTACCCCAGCAAAGGGGAGTTACCTCCTCATTACTGAAAAGTAAAAATTGAAAATTAAAGAAAGAAAAGTACTGTGCGTAAAAGTAAATTGCGGAAAGTAAAACTGAAAAGTAAAGAAAAGAAAGTGCGAAAGCGGAAATTAATTACTGAAAGCTATAAATAAACAACAAGATACAATCTTCTTAGTATTCTTAAGGAATTCCTTAGAAGAAAGTATGAATTTTACAAATGAAATGGCTTGGTATTTATAGGCAAAATTTTGCCTCCATCAAATCATCCACCAAATCAATTATTATTGCTCCACTAATTGCTCCACTAATTGCTCCACCAAATCCATTATTAATTGCTCCACTAATCTCTTATCATGTTTGGTGATGATTTGATAATTTTTATATTTATTTATTAATTTATTTTTTGCTTTGAAAATGATTGAAAGTGACTTTAATAATTACACACTACACACTTCTGGATGGTTCATCAATTTCGGGCATGAAATCTTCAGAATTCGAAATTATTTTGTCTTTCAAAGTTGTAGATCTTTGAGTTTTTCTTAATCTGGAACTTGAATCAGCTCAATCCGATATCTGAGTAAACGTTATGCCCAAAATACGACAGATGCGCAAAACTGGAATTTCCAAAACTGCACTTCGTCAAAACGCCCTTTCAAGTTTCCAATCTCCAAAATTAAAATATCAAGTCCAATAATTGCCCTTATTTGACCCATATTTCGTCCTAAATGATTTCATTAGTCCCAATATTATTTATCTGCAAAATAAACTAAAACATCAAAACGTTCATCAAACCCGAGAAACTAAACAAAATATTAAGTAAAAGGGGCGGTAAATATTGATATATTTTCCGCTCATCATATTTGACCGGCGTAAACACACCGTATACCGCAAGCGCACATATCGTTCAAGTAGTTAAAAAATATTGATGCCCACGATGGACTTAACGGGACTTTCCTTCCTATTGTTGTTATTAATTATTGATCTATTGATTTACAAGATATCTAATTGAGGGAGAAGAGAATGATTGTTTTGATTGATTGGGTTGATTGTAGATTGCTAATAAATAAATATAAAACGACAAAAGAAAATACTAAGGAAAAATACAAAAGACACAAAATATCTAGGGTTGTGAATCATTCTAAATATCTTTAAAGATAGTGATTATTTTTATGTTTGTTAAAATAAATCATTTACTACCTGGAACACTAAATTGCAAAGCCTCTGTCGATGGTCAACACAAATACCCCAGTTTAACCCACTTGACCCATATGTCTAGTCACCAAATTATCTGGATTCATTAAGTTTAAGTTCCAATTATGGCTACCCCCGCCCGACAGGTATATTCCTATCCTGTAAGGAAATCTATTAAAGGGTTATCTATCCTCAAGGAAGATCGTGGGCTATTAAATCTAAGGCTGAAACCTAAAATCCCTATGTCTAGTTCATTTTAGATTTACCACATCAATCTTATTGGTGATCATACAACAAGAAGCATTAAGCTTAAAACTTAATAAGTAAACCCTTAAATTACCCAAACTATAAAATAACCCCTTATAAACCGATGATATTAGACTTCATCACAACCCCAGATAACTAACACATAACTAGGGCTAGTAAAAACTTAAATAAAATAAAAGACATAAGTAAAATGCTGAAAGTAAAAGACATAAAGTAAACTGAAAAGTAAAATAAAATAAAATGCTAAGGTAAAAGGAATTACTTTACTACTACTAATTTAGATATCTCCCATAAAATAATATTTAAACTTGTGATTCTTTCTCCAACCAGCCATATAGGCGGTAACCTGATTAAGTCAAATAAGTCCAACCATCCATAAAGGCGGAACCAAAATTAAATTGCCAACCGACCAATCTGGCGGTATCCTTTATTAGTCAGGTTTAAACCAGATTAAAATGAATTACCAACCGACCAATCTGGCGGTATCCTTTTTAAGTCAATATTTTAAATAGTGAATATATTATTTTTAAAGGAGATTAATCTAAATAGTAACAGTAAAAGAATTACCTTTCACCCTAGCTGGGGAAGTTACCTCCTCATGGTAAATAGTAAAAACTGTAAAAAGTAAAAAGTAAAAATTAAATTACTATTATTACAAAACGTAATTAAAATTATTTACAAAACTAAAAACTAAAAATAAAAAAAAAACTAAAAACTAAAGAATCTAGAGAGAGAAACTCTCTCTTTAGAAGGAATTTAAGAGAGAGGAAGGTGCACTGAATTCTGAAATCTCGAGCTCAATTTATAGGCCTCGGTAGGATCCAGTGTCGCGACGCCAGGTCCTCAGCGTCGCGACGCCGGATTTGTCGACGTGGCACGCTCTGGTTCGCTGGTTTGAAGATTATGGATAAGATGATAAGGTGACACGTGGCAGAGTGGTTGGGCTTCAATTATTGTGACACGTGGCGGCTTCTGATTGGTCGCTGAGATTCTTATCCGCCACGTGTCAGATAAGGATAGGATATCCAATAATTGATGCTGACGTGGCGCT
Organism: Zanthoxylum bungeanum; assembly: GCA_019454045.1. Classification (NCBI taxonomy): domain Eukaryota; kingdom Viridiplantae; phylum Streptophyta; class Magnoliopsida; order Sapindales; family Rutaceae; genus Zanthoxylum; species Zanthoxylum bungeanum. The sequence goes on from SKCR01004380.1 coordinate 137,577, forward strand.
GACGTGGCGGTGACATGGCGACGACGTGGCGACATGTGAGAAAGAGACTGTCGGCATCATAGAATTGCGACACGTGTCACTTCCTGATTGGCTGATGATGATGTGGCACGACACGTGGCAATTTGACTTGTTGATGTGGCTGATGACATGGCGGTGACGTGGTGACGACATGGCAACACGTGGCGATGATGACTGTCGGCACCGTAGGATGCTGACATGTGGCACGGCGCATGTTAGCAGATCGGCTGTGATGGTGACACGTGGCACGGCGCATTTTAGCAAAGTCCAACTTTTCTCAGATTCTGATTTGTGGACCCGGCGCACGTTAGCACTGTTCGGCGCATTTTAGACGTCGCGACGCGGAAGTCTCGGCGTCGCGACGCGCTAAAGACCAAAATATCCATGTTGACGCATTTTTGTCCGTTTTTGCCCCAAATTGCCTCCAATGCTTTCCAAACTTTATTTATCTGTAAAATAACACAAAATACATCAAAACGTTCACAAAACTCAAGAAATTATACAAAATATTAGGTCAAATGAGTGGGAATAAGTGATATAAATACCACTCATCACACCCCCAAACCTAACATTTTGCTAGTCCTCGAGCAAAACATGAAATAAAATAACATAAAAAAAAATTAACTAAGCCACTTTCGTAGGGATCACGATTGCATTTAGCGTATGCAACAAGCCTTTAAACCCCTAGGTGTCCCTAGTGGACGAGTTGTAGTCTCGTGGAGGGCTTACAGCAATGATACCCACAAACATTTTACAAAAGTAAACATGTATTAAAACTAATGCACACAAAAGCAAAAAGACAAGCGAAAAGAGAATAAAGATGTTAGTGACTAATCAGGTGAAACTTCTACTACAAGTTACTAGTTGTTTTCTTTCTTTCTAAATTACCGAATAAGTAAATTCTCCGATTATTTTTACCATTCTCCATATACACAGCCAACAAAATTAATCAACTCATTTTTGCCCACAACAGTCATAAGTGCAGTTGATAAGAGAGTAATATTTTTGTCCTAAAGTTCTATCAGATTTCACACCTTTTTTATAGCAATGGAATAATTTTTCTCATTTTTCTGATTTTTTCTTTGATTTTTCTCTATTTTTTATTTATATACAATATCTTCCATCTATGTAACGAGTGTTGGGTCGGTGACTCCCAAACCAGTTGGCTTTAAGGCACCAGGTGTTAAGACACCCCTACGGACTTAATTACTCAGACTTCAGATATATATATTTTTGCTGCATCTTCGATCCATGTAACGAGCTTTGGGTCAGTGACTCCCAAACCAGTTGGTTTTAGGGCACTAGGTGTTAAAACACCCTTACAAACTTAATAACTCGGATCTCGGACGTTTTTTTTTTTTTTTTTTTTTTACTCCACTGCTTTTTGAGATGTTTCCTCCAATTAAACTAGAGCACTGAATATTACAAACTTTTCAATTTTTAGCTCATGTCCGTATGTTACTATATATGTTGATAATATCTGTCAACTGAACATATGCAGATTCCTTTTAGTCCGTTTTAAGGAGAATTCACAAATTAAATAATTCAAAATGAAATAAACAAAAATTAACTTGTTTCAAAAATAGGCTTGAGATACGTCTCAGGAGTGGAAACTCCTTACTCGGCTATCTCTATCCAATTTCACCTTTTTAGTCAAATTAAAAATACAAAAACGCAAAATATTTTTGTAATTTTTGAAAAATTTTCAATTTTTTTTTGTATTTTTCGAAAAATTTTGGACTAAAAATAAAAACAACACACAAACTAAAAACAAGGTACTGATCTAACTAATTCCCTCCCCCAACCTAAATGAGACATTGTCCCCAATGTCTTAAACAGTAAAAGGAGAGTTAAGAAGGTCGTACCTGGTTAGCTGAAAATCTACAGGAAATTAAAGGTTAAGATCCAGATTAATCCGACGCCTTTTACCACGATCGTCCTCAGACCAATTTATCTTTGAAAGGATAGGGTCAACTCATGGTTCATAGGCTATGAGTTGGTCTATTAGATCCGGAGCAGTTCTGGCAGTGAAGAGGAGTTCTTTCATAGGTTTTGACACGAACCCATTTCTCCGAGCATCATCAAGAAACACAAAGAAAATCATAAAATCCATCAACGTTGAGCAGTCCAAGCGGTTTCTGGTGTATGTTCAGGTTCGCCCAAGATAAAACTATAAAAATTTCCTCCAATGTACCCAAGCCACCTGGTAAAGCGATAAAAACATCAGCACGGTTAATCATTTCTACCAGTCGTTCAGACATACCTGGCACGATCAGTTCCTCTCCTTTTGATGATCCAATAAGATTTGCCTCTGCCAAGGGTTTTGGGATGATTCCCAAAACGTTACTACCTCCTTCCTGTACAGCCTTTGAAACGATCCCCATAAGTCCGAGATTGCCTCTACCATATATTAAGTGCATATTCCTTGCAGCTAAGACTCGACCCAATTCCTGTGGTGCTTCTACGTATTGTGGTTTAGTACCAACACTAGTACCGCAAAACACACAGATGTTTTCAACTCGTCTTCTTGAAGTGGCTTCCATTTTTTTATGTATTTCTTTTTTTTCAAATCAGGATGCCTTCAAAAGTGTAATGACGGGCTGAATTTATAGTACCTGAAAAAGGGTGAGTAATAATAGCACTAATATCTTCCAGAGGACGATTGTTAGCTAAACAACAAAAGAAATCGTGAAAGGTCAAAAAGTCTGGATCCTGTCTACGAAAATAAAGATAATTACAATAGAAAAGCGAATCAAAGCAATAATTAAGGCAACGGAATTGTGTACGCAATACGCTACTCGTTTGGTATATAAATCCATTAGGATGCGTTTCAAGAATCCATTCATTATTCAGCCATCGCTAATGAATTAGCTTTCATTTTTTCCAAACACCATTCCTTCTGTCTAAAAATGCTCCGTTTGTGCTTTTCCCTACAAAAATAACACACAAAATTTTAAAAAAAAAATTTCTACAACATGTATACACAAAATATAAAACAGAAATTACAACAAATTGCATGGGTTGCCTCCCTGCTAGCGCTAAATTTTTCGTCTTCAGCCAGACGTGACTGAAATTCATCTGTTAAGGAGGTTTCAATGTCGTTTTAGATGTCCGATCAAAAATAATCCCGTGAGCGTTGCTTTTGAAGGGTCTCTTCCAACGGTAAGGTGGCAAAAAGAGTTTTGTCTCCTTGTTGTTCCAGTGGTTCCTGCAAAGAAAGAAGAAAGAAAATCAGGAGGTCTTATAGGTGCTTGACTTGGAATGGAAGTTCCATTATGTCAAGCTTCTGGGTGATATCTTTGATTTGTACTCCCCAAAACAGCGATGTTTCTCCTGAATGCTCTGGATCTTTATTAAGGTCAGACATTTGCTCCTCCATTTGCTCTGCTTCTTGCTCCACCTTTTCTTCACAGATGTATTGTAAAATTTTTGTATTCAGCTCTTTATCTGTCATCTTTGAAATACATGCTTCAAAATTGTCAACCTGAGGATGAAAAGAAATGTCAGATTTTAGGTCTTCATCCTCTGATCTGGGTGAAATGATTGGCTCAGGTAGATCTTCTTCAAACATAATTGCAAAATAGTCTCCAAGATCTTCATTTTGAGGATTGAAAGTTTGATCCTCCGTTGTTGGTGCAGTTGGTACAAATAGATCAGCTTCATCCTCGTCAGAATCTGAATAATAAAAGTCAAATTGAGACTTTTCCGGTTCGGGCTCCTGAACTGATACCTCTGGTTGTTGATACTGCTCAGCCTCCTCCTCTGTTGAAGTGTCATTGTGAAATGATTGGTACTCGAAGGCTTCATCAGTGTCATCTGAAATTGGTTCTTGAAGTATGTAGTCCTGGTTTTCTGTGAATTGTCTCATTTGATCTGTCATCCTCTGAATGAATTCTGATTGTCTCTGAATACGTTCCAATTGATTCTGGCTTGTTTCAAGCATTGCATCCAACTCGAACATATCTTTGAGCATGTTTAACAACTGATCTTCCTCTGATGGTTCTATTTGTTGATGAAAATCGCATATGGAAGGTGGATAAGATGGAAAATGTGATGGTTTTTCATACTTTGAATGATTCTGAAAATTCTGCCACTCTGAAAGGTATATACATTGATCGCTCGGGTGGTTACCATCACATATTACACATCTCCCCATTTCGTTCTATTGAGCAAATGTAAAATTGCTTGGTTCTGGCATCCAATGATAATCATTGGGCTGGACAACAGGCCTCAGAAAACCGGACTGTTGCTCCCAGATGTGGGGTGTATCTTCTTGTAAAGCTCGTAATCTCTCAATCTCCCAGTAGTGTTCCATTTTTTCAATCACCTGAAAAAGAAAGAAATAAAAATTACAGATAAAAAAAATAAGAAAATTAGATACAAGTAACTTGGATAGCTTCAAAATTAACAACTCAAGAAATATAAGTCCCCGCAGCGGCGCCAAAAACTTGACCGGCGTAAACACACACGTATAACGCAAGCGCACGTATCGTTCAAGTAGTATAAAAATATCGATCCCACGAGACTTAATTCCTACTGTTGTTATTAATTATTGAATCTATTGATTTACAGATATCTAATTGAGGGAGAAGAGAATGATTGTTTGATTGATTTGGTTGATTGTAGATTTGCTAAATAAATAAATAAATAAAATGACAAAAGAAAATACTAAGGAAAAATAACAAAAGACACAAAGATCTAGGGTTGTGAATCATTCTAATATCTTTTAAAAGATGAAGTGATTATTTTATGTTTATGTAATAAATCAGTTTACTAACCTGGAACTTAAATTATGCAAAAGCCTATGTCGATGGTCAGACGCAAATACCCAGTTTAACCCAATTGAACCATATGTCTATGTCAACCAAATTATCTGGATTCATTAAGTTTAAGTTCCAATTATGGCTACCCCCGCCCGACAGGTATATTCCTATCCTGTAAGGAAATCTATTAAGGGTTATCTATCCTCAAGGAAGATCGTGGGCTATTAAATCTAAGGCTGAAACCTAAAATCCCTATGTCTAGTTCATTTTAGATTTACCACATCAATCTTATTGGTGATCATACAACAAGAAGCATTAAGCTTAAGACTTAATAAGTAAACCTTTAAATTACCCAAACTATAAAATAACCCCTTATAAACCGATGATATTAGACTTCATCACAACCCCAGATAACTAACACATAACTAGGGCTAGTAAAAACTTAAATAAAATAAAAGACATAAAGTAAAATGCTGAAAAGTAAAAGACATAAAGTAAAACTGAAAAGTAAAATAAAATAAAATGCTAAGGTAAAAGGAATTACTTTTACTACTACTAATTTAGATATCTCCCATAAAATAATATATAAACTTGTGATTCTTTCTCCAACCAGCCATATAGGCGGTAACCTGATTAAGTCAAATTAAGTCCAACCATCCATAAAGGCGGAACCAAAATTAAATTGCCAACCGACCAATCTGGCAGTATCCTTTATTAGTCAGGTTTAAACCAGATTAAAATGAATTACCAACCGACCAATCTGGCGGTATCCTTTTTAAGTCAATATTTTAAATATTGAATATTATTTTTAAGGGAGATTAATCTAAATAGTAACAGTAAAAGAATTACCTTTCACCCTAGCTGGGGAAGTTACCTCATCATGGTAAATAGTAAAAACTGTAAAAAGTAAAAAGTAAAAAGTAAAAAGTAAAAATTAAATTACTATTATTACAAAACGTAATTAAAATTATTTACAAAACTAAAAACTAAAAATAAAAAAAAAAACTAAAAACTAAAGAATCTAGAGAGAGAAACTCTCTCTTTAGAAGGAATTTAAGAGAGAGGAAGGTGCACTGAATTCTGAAATCTCGAGCTCAATTTATAGGCCTCGGTAGGATCCAGTGTCGCGACGCCAGGTCCTCAGCGTCGCGACGCCGGATTTGTCGACGTGGCACGCTCTGGTTCGCTGGTTTGAAGATTCTGGATAAGATGATAAGGTGACACGTGGCAGAGTGGTTGGCTTCAATTATTGTGACACGTGGCGACTTCTGATTGGTCGCTGAGATTCTTATCCGCCACGTGTCAAATAAGGATAGGATATCCAATAATTGATGCTGATGTGGTGCTGACGTGGCGACGACGTGGCGACACGTGGGAAAGAGACTGTCAGCACCATAGAATTGCGACACGTGTCACTTCCTGATTGGCTGATGATGATGTGGCACGACACGTGGCAATTTGACTTGTTGACTTGCTGACGTGGCTGATGACATGGCGACGACGTCGCGACACGTGGCGATGATGACTATCGGCACCGTAGGATGCTGACACGTGGCACGGCGCATGTTAGCAGATCGGCTGTGATGGTGACACGTGGCACGGCGCATTTTAGCAAAGTCAAACTTTTCTCAGATTCTAATTTGTGGACCCGGCGCACGTTAGCACTGTTCGGCGCATTTTAGATGTCGCGACGCGGAAGTCTTGGCGTCGCGACGCGCTAAAGACCAAAATATCCCTGTTGACGCATTTTTGTCCGTTTTTGCCCCAAATTGCCTCCAATGCTTTCCAAACTTTATTTATCTGTAAGATAACACAAAATACATCAAAACGTTCACAAAACTCAAGAAACTATACAAAATATTAGGTCATATGAGTGGGAATAAGTGATATAAATACCACTCATCAGTATATCATCTTTTTAATTTAGGTATATAACATAATTGATTTGTTTAAATTAGGCATGATTTTATTTTATGTTTTATTTAATTTGGTAAATAATTTAATTATTATTTTATTTAATTACATTATTTAATTAATATTTAACTTAATATTTGATTTAATTTGGGTGTCTATTAGGGTGAATGGGCGTGTGGGCCTTGGTTGGGCGGTGTGGGCCTTTGGTTGGTGGGTTTGGTTTGTGTGGACAAGGTGTGTGGGCTTGCGGGGTTTTGGGTCAGGCCAAGGGGCTTGCGGGGATTTTGGGCCGAGGTTAGGTGATTTGTGAGTGTTTTGGGCCGGGAATAATTTTTAAAACGGAAAACCAACAAGTAACCCGAAGCTAAACCAGCGAACTTAATCCGAATTAGAGTCAATTATTGACTCCTCCCTTCCAACGTCCGTTTCCCGCGGCTCTCGCGACTTAAAAGGTAGTGCCTCCAACTGAGACTCATCATCGGGTTTCACATGCAAAAATGCAATGCCTACAGTCGCCCCCACTTTGATGGGACTTGTGCAGTGTGTGACTTTGAACAATCCTATCAAAGTTATGCAATGCATTTTCACTTACCTGGCTCGTCTGCTGCCTCGAGCTGAATTGGTACTGCAGTGGACCTCTATCCTGGGATGCATCCCAATAACTGCAACTGACAATGGGGGCACCTCGACCCTGGGCACCTCGACCCAATACCGCTGACAATAGGGACCTCACCCTCAATATGATGATGTAGTTGGCACCTCGACCCTGGGACGCATCCCGGAGCTACAACCGACAACAGGGGCACCTCGACCTAACACCGCTGACAATAGGGACCTCGCCCTCAAACTGAAGGTGTAGTGGGCACCTCGACCCTGGGACGCATCGCGGAACTACAACCGACAACGGGGGCCTCGCCCTCAAACTGATGATGATGTGGGGCTTCGCCCCCAAGCCGATAGGGCCTCGCCGCTGGGACTTATCCCCGAAAATTATTGATGTTGGCCTCACCCCCTGGGACTCATCCCCAAAACTGAAACTGCGTTGACGCTGTTTGGCTCATTTCTGCTGCTTCTCTTTTCTTCGAACCTGGAACACAAAACAAAAACAAACACGGAAAGAATGCAATGTTACGTGTATGCATGAATGATTTTCCTACTCCGTTGGGTTAGGTATTCTGCCAATTCCCTTGGTGACTGCTCGGTCCTTTCTTCCTCAGGCAAAGTACTATTTCAATCTGTCCACGTTGATCGGCTTGGTGAACTCGTTTCCTTCCAAGTCTGATAGCCTCATGCTCCATTTCCCATTACCTTCTGCACTATGTAAGGTCTTCCCAGTTAGGTCTGAATTTTCCTCTCGGATCTGTCGTCGACGGTCTCGACTGCTTAAGCACCAAATCACCCTTTCTGATCTTGGTGGGATGTACTTCTTGTTGAATGCCCGGGCTAGTCTTTTCTGATACAACTGCATGTGATACAAAGACTTCGTTCTCCTCTCATCCAGCAGTGCTAACTGATCAAACCTCTGTGCGGCCCACTCCTATTCCGGTAATTCTGCCTCTGCTAATACCCTCGGACTGTATTTCCACTTCTACTTGCAATACTGCTTCCATTTCATAGACCAAAGAGTATGGTGTGGCCCATGTTGCTGTTCTTACTGATGTTCTGTACCCCCACAAAGCATACGGTAATTTCTCGGCCCAATCTCTGCAATTTTCTGTCATCTTGGCTAAAATCGTCTTTATAGTCTTGTTGGCTGCCTCAACTGCCCCATTCACCTGCGGCCTGTACGGTGATGACTTGTGGTGGCCTATCCCGTACCTCTGTAACATTGCCTTCGTCTCTCCTTGAAACTGAACTCCGTTGTCTGTCACTACATGATGCGGCATACCATACCGACAAATGAGGTTCCAAGCTATAAACTTTGCCATCTGTTTTGCTGTAACATTGCAGAATGATTGCTTCCACCCACTTCGAGAAGTAATCTATGGCCACTACTATGAAGCGATGCCCATTCGATGCATTCAGTCGAATTTCTCCAATCATATCAATTCCCCATGCTGAGAAAGGCCACGGCTCTGATAACCCGTGCAACTCTGTGTGCGGTAAGTGATTCAAATTACCGTGTGCTTGACAGTCATGACAGTACTTTACCATCTTTGCGCAGTCTGTTTCCATGGTTGACCAATAAAAACCTTGTCTCACTATCTTGCGGGACAGATTCAACCCGTTCATGTGCGGACCACATACCCCGGCGTGTATTTCTCTCCATCACATGCTGAGCTTCTTCTTTTCTCAAACACTTCAACTGATTACCGTTTGCTTGCCTCTTGTACAGTTCCCCTTTCAAAGTCACATACTGGGAAGCTAACTTCTGAATGGCTATTCTGTCTTTTCTGCCTGCCCCTTCCGGGAGTTCACCATGTTCCAGATACCTCTGAATGTCATAATACCAAGGTTTACCGTCGTCGACCTCAACTTCCAGAATTCTTTCTATCTCATAAACAGGTCTGCTTGCTGTTGTCAATATCAACGGTCTCATCACTAACTTCTCTGGATTTTCCCAAGTTGCTGCAAGTGTAGCCAATGCATCTGCCATTTGATTCTCTTCTCTCGGTAAGTGCTGAAACTTACACTCGGGGATAACCTGTGCCAACTTTCTGAGGTGAAAAAGGTAAGGTTTCAACCGTTCTTCTTTCAATTCCCATTCTCCTCGCATCTGCTGGACTACCAACATAGAATCTTCGTAGACTTCCATACTCCCGGCCTTCAAGGCTATCAATTCTGTCAAACCAAAAGCACATGCTTCATACTCGGTCAAGTTATTAGTCACTCTGAATGTCAACCTCTTGGCCAAAGGCAAAGTCTCTCCCTCTGGGGTTACTATCACGATCCCAATTCTGGCTCCCTTGTAATTCACTGCTCCGTCAAAGTACATCTTCTATCTCTGAACTGTTATTGCTTGGATCTCTTCGTCTGGAAATTCAAACTTATACTGATCCTCCTCAACAGGTTGCAATGCTAGAAACTCTGCTACTGCTCGCCCTTTGATCAATTTGGAGGTGAGATACTCAATGTCAAACTCTGTCAGCAATACCAACAATCTGCCCAATTTTCCCACTAGTGAAGGCACCGAATGAAGATACTTCAGAGGATTTTCCTTTGCCACTACCTGGATCTTGTATGACTGGAAATAATGCCGTAATTTTCTGGAAGCCCATACCACTGCAAGACAGATCTTCTCAACTTCCTGATATCGAGCCTCATACGGGAGCATCTTCTTACTCAGATAATAGACTGCATGTTCTACCCTTGTCTCATCAGCCTGTACCATCATTGCCCCCAGTGCTTCTGATTCTATAGCCAAATACAATACCAAAGGTCTACCCGGTCTCGGAGGTTTCAATACAGGAGGCTTTACCAAATACTCTTTGATTTTGTCGAAGGCTGTCTGACACTGTTCATTCCATCTCACTGGCTGATATTTTCTCAACAGTTTGAAGATAAGCTCACATACTGATGTCAACTTGGCGATGAACCGACTGATGTACTGAATCTTCCCCAAGAATGCTCTGACTTCTTTTTCTGTCTTCGGTGCAGGCATTTCTGTGATTGCCTTGATCTTTTCGGAGTCTACCTCTATTCCGCCCATTCCCACTGTATGACCAAGCAATTTCCCTGATGTCACCCCAAACACACATTTCTTGGGATTAAGCCGCAGGTTGTATCTGTCAACTCTCTGAAGGAACCTTTCCAGTGCTTCAATATGCCAACTCTTGTCTCTGATTTCACCATCATGTCATCCATATACACCTCAATCTCTTTGTGCATCAAGTCATGGAAAAAGAGTAGTGGCCATCCGTTGATAAGTAGCTCCTTCATTTTTGAGCCCAAACGGCATTACCTTGTAACAATAAGTACCCCACTCAGTAACAAATGCAGTCTTGTGTTTGTCTTCCTCAGCCATCAGAACCTGATTGTAACCTGAAAATCCATCTGCAAATGAATACATAGCAGATAAGCCGCATTATCAACCAGAACATCTATATGCGGCAGAGGAAAATCATCTTTCGGACAAGCCTTGTTGAGATCTCTGTAGTCTACACACATTCTGACCTTCCCATCTTTCTTTGGCACCGGTACTATATTAGCCAACCACTCATGATACTTTACTACTTCCAGAAACCCCACATCTATCTGTTTCTTAACTTCCTCTCTGACTTTCTCAGCCCATTCTGGTCTCATCCGTCGGAGTTTCTGTTTTACTGGCCTCATATTCGGATAAGTTGGTATTGTGTGTTGGGCAATGTTTCTGTCTACCCCAGACATGTCCTCATAGGACTAAGCAAACACTTGGCATATCTGACCAACATTTCTTCTAGTTTCTTCTCCCTCTCTTCAAAGGTAACTTCACTTGCAATCAGAATTTCTTTGGGGTTCTCAAGCGTACCCAAGTTAAATGCAGTAGTTCTGGCCGAACTGATATCAAATATGCTTGATTCGTGCAGAGTAAATGGAAAGACTGACTCAGGCAAGTAAGCAAAAGAAATGTCTTTATTATTGGATAATGCGGAAGTACATTCAAATAAATCAGGAAGGTAAATGTCTTCATCATCTATAGACACTTCTTCCTCTGCAATCAGGTCTTCCTCAGGTTTTTCGTCCTCTCCTAGAGTCAGGCTCTCCAACTTCATTAGTTCTTCCTCCCAATTCTCTTCTTCTTTCTTCATAATTTCTTCAACTATCAGCTTCTTACCCAACATATCTTGGAAGATCTCAAACCCAGGTACCACAATTCCATTAAATTCCACAGGTTCAGGCTCCCCTTGATATCCTGAAGCTTTCACTAAACACTCCATCAGTTTCAGGCCCTTTTTCTTGACCTTCGGTTTTTTTCATCAGATTTGTACCCCAAACCTTTCCGAGTAGTCTGTCCTCTGAAATCTGGCAATCTTGAACCTTCACCCGGCTCAAACTTCATTTTTTCATGATCCTAGCCACCCTAGGATCCACCCATTCCTCAAAAGTAGCTGACACCTGAAACCTCGTGTGAAAGGTTGTATCTCCAAGGCAGCCACGGACATTATCTACCTCAGCCCGGATAGTAACAACTTCTCCCTCATACGGGAACTTGATCATCTGATGTATAGTGGAAGGCACGCCCCAAAGTTTTGAAACCAAGGCCTTCCCAACAACAAGGCAAAAGTGGCTGGGATGTCCAGCACTGTAAACTCAACTTCATCTTCAATAGGGCCTACCTTGACCATAGCCACAAAAGTACCCTCAACTCCCATTTTACTGTCATCATAAGCCTTAATAGTCATGCTGGAGGGGTCCAAGTCTGTTGCTTTCATACCCAATCTCGCCAGAATTTTCAGCGGGCACACATTGATGGACGAACCGTCATCCACCATCACACATGAAGTTCTCTTGCCCCCCACCTCGGCCCTGATAAATAGAGGCCTATTATGATTTCTTCCCTCCGCCGGGAGTTCATCCTCAGAAAAAGATATCTGCAAAGCTTCTTTCTGAACTGACCCAACAAACATTGCAGGGTTGGAGTCCTCGTGGTACCATAATCTTGCTCAAGGCCTCGACACATGCTGCCTGCCTATGCTCCCGAGATGCACATAACAGTTCCCAGATACTCACTTGTGCTCTAGTCTTCCTCAATTGCCTCAGCACTATATCCCCCTCAGTATTTTCTGCAGTCTCAACCACTTCTCTACCATCTGTCAAAACTTCCTTACCCTTCTCTGCCATATCATTGTAAAAACGACCACTGCACGTCATTCCCCTTACTTCTCCTCTCACTGCTAGAGAAATCAAGCCAAAAGGTTTTCCCCTGCTCAGTCTCATCTTCACTAGTATTATCCCAGATTCCCAGGCAAAAGGCTTGAGGGGTGAAAGGATTTTAGGACAAGGTCTTCTGGGAGGCCAGAATTGATCATATAGGCTGGTGGTGGTAGGGCACGGTAGTTGGGTAAGGGGTTTCTGTGTGTGTCAGGTTGTTCTGTTTCTGAGTCAGGCATTTTCTTGGAGTCTATCAGGTCTTGGATTTCATGGCGGAGTCGGGCGTAATTGCCAGTGTCATGGCCTTTTTGTTGGTGAAAGTGACAGTAAAGGCTTAGGTTATAATGTGATGGTGGGGGATTGGGTAATGGTTTGGCTTCCAAGGGTTTTAAGAGCCTTTGCCTCTTCAATTTCTCTAGCACCTTGGACATGGGCCTTCCCAAGTTGGAAAATATCCGGTTCCGGATAGCAGCAATCTCAGCAGACAAGGCTTAGTTCCCAATGTCCCTCCAACAGGGCCTCCTTTAAGCCATAAAACTTCATGTTTTCCGCCTCTTCGTCTTCAATGTCCATGACAGTTTCCCTCAACTGCCGAAAGTCTGTAATCATGGAGGTCATCCTCCTCAACTTCCTGTAAATGGAGGGTCTGGTGCCCTTGATAATCATCTTAATCTGATCCTTCTCCGAAGGCCTAGTCTGCATCTTCAACAACTGACCCCTCCACCGGTCCACATACTCCTTAAAACTCTCCTCCGATTTCTGCTTAACATTCTCCAGATCGGAGGAGTGACAGATCGATCTCTAGGTCAGTGACATACTGCTTCAGGAAAGCATCAGCCAACTCCCTCCAATCTTCCTTCACTTTCTTCTCCAAACTGTGGTACCACACCACGGGAGCTCCCTCGAGCGACATTCCAAACATTTTCTGCACTTGGCGCTGAGATAAGCCAACTGAACTCATGACTGATACAAACTGTCGGAGATGCACCCTTGGATCCCCATTCCCGTTAAACTTAGCCATATCAGGCATCTTGAACTGTGCCGGCAACTGTTCCTCGAAAGTCAGTGTGTCATAATCCAGCAAATCCTCATTCTTACCCCTCATCTTGCGGGTAACTGACTCAACCTGATCCCGGAGCTTCTGTAACTCTGCCTGAGACCCAGATACTCTGCCTGCTGCATACTCTGCCATATCATCATCAAAAGTGGGGATATCATCCCCCAATGTTCGGAGGTTCCTCTTACCTCACATTCTCAGAATTTCCCCAGCACGGGCACAGCCATACCAGCCACAACAATAGTCAAGGCTTGCAACTGTTCAGTAATCTTGGCGAGACCGTTCTCTAACTGATCCATACGGGATACCTCATTACCGGATTCACTCATGACTGTTACTGTTCTTTTAATGAGCCTTGTTCCTTCTCTAACCCAAACGGTATCTATGATGTCTTTTTGAGACATAGAAGGTGTTAACATGACATATGTATGTATGAGGTGCATGAGATGCATGTAACATATATAACATACTAAATCAACTAAAATTTTCAAACAAATCGGCCCGTTATCATTTTAGAAGCTTTTGGGCTAACTGTCATAGGAGTGAACTCGTCCCAGTTTAAATGGCCCAACAAGTTCACATCTCATGGCAAGGAGCCCAACTAAATCCAAATGGTAATGTTCCGAACACAAGCACAAAGTGGCCCATCAATCACTTAGAAGCCTTTGGCCCAATCGTCATAAAATACGTTCTTGTCCCAGTTTAAATGGCCCAACAAGCCCATATCCCATGACAAATGGTCCAAATGGATCCAAACGACGATGTTCCCAAACACAAGCATAAAAGAAAGATAATGCAAACATAAAACAATGATTTCTACAGAATGGCCCATCAACATTTCAGAAGCCTTGGGCCTAATGGTCATAAGGTACGAACTCGCCCCAGTTTAAATGGCCCAGCAAGTTCGCATTTCTGACAATAGTCCAACTGCATCCAAATGAGGATGGTCCACAAGCACATATTCAAGGAAATAATTGTTACTTTAACCATACAAACCCGGTCTATGGGTGGGTTCGCAAGAGTGTAGACAAAGGCTCTCACCGGCGAAGGATGGCCCACAACTAGGTCTCCCCAATCAAGGGTTCGAGCGACCAAGTGAGCGCACCCTTTTTTATACACTAAGGTACGTGCCAATGAGCTATGGTGTGTGACTGACTTCAAATGGATTTCCCGTTGTAGATTCCCCAGAGGGAGGGTGGAGCGAGGCTCTCTTAAGTACCATAGCCTCTTAGGCTCTTATCGCTTGGTGACATGAATAAACAACGAGTCATCCAAATTAGTCCATCACAATAGGCTAAGGGTAGATGGCTATATAGGTGCCTTCACAGCTTTTCCTTCTAGGAAGGTAGTGAATGAAGGAAGACACCAAACCATTACCTAGCCTCAAAATGCCCTTGATTAAACCCCCATTTTATCCACTATAGACACGGTCAATTAGAACATAAATCCAAACATTACAAGACAATATTTCGGGCCGATTCTCTATCCCCAGTGGAGTCGCCAGACTGTAGGACACAGGAACTGGACGCGCATACTGTCCCGGGCTCGCGGCCCGGTTGGGAGTACGGAGTAGCCCGCGGGGGACTAAACCGGAGAATAATGGAGTCGCCACCGGTGTGAACCGGGAAAATGAGATTTAAGGCCGCACTCACCCCTCGCAAGGGAAGACCTCAAACCGTTGGGTTCAGAATGGTCCCTTACTTATGTCACTTGTAATGAAAGGATTTTTGTAATAATTTAATCAAGTTTAAGTAACACTTATTTCCAAGAGTATCATGCTTCTAAATTCACATGTACAAGATAAAACTTACACCTAAATTTACATATATTTCACATCTAAGATTGCATGCTTGAAAGTACATCAAAGTAGCAACGAACATACAACTTCATTGGCATATTATATTCACGAAAAAAAACACAAGCACCACACTAACCACACAAGCACACATGTGAGCACTTTTCCAAGTGGTACGTGGAATTGTATCCCAAGTACAGACCGCACTATCGTCCATTCGGAATCGGCTACATAATTTATGTCTGGGTTTCCATCCGATATACCACAAGAAATAATACTCAAATGCTATCATGACATGGATATATGAATTGTAATACGATACGTTGAGCCAAGACGAAGGTAGATGATGCAACCAATGGGATAAACATGCTTTTCACTATGATGCGTACAAAGATAAGAATGACTATATGGGATTTCATAATACATGCATGAATGGTATAGTTGGCTTTATGTGAGAGTATGAGTGTGTTCGTTAGTGCAGGTGGCTTTATGGCGTGAGGAGTTGTGCTTGTGGTAAGCGGCTTAATGGCAGGCGAATTACGTGAATTGTTTGAGTGTGTGGGGGGACTGTTTGTATTTCAGGGCGTGAAGGCAATGGTAGGGAATTAGCGATAGTCAGTGGGTGAGTATTAGGTTAGTGTACTGGGCTGTATATACGTGAGTGAAGCAGTGTGTGCGTGAGTGAATGGGACGTGAGCGTGGGTGTTGTGGCAAAGCATCGTGGTAAAGGATTTTAACCCCTCCAAATAGGGGACCTTTCATCGCACTTACTAAGCCCATGCGCTCGATTGAATCATGATGCAAAGAATTAAAAACAATAATATCAAACTTAGTATGCCCGATTGACACATATCTTGCATTCAACCGAAAACACAAATCAACTGGCGGCGGCAAAGCATCGTGGTAAAGGATTTTAACCCCTCCAAATAGGGGACCTTTCATCGCACTTACTAAGCCAATGCGCTCGATTGAATCATGCATAAACAAGTAACATGCAGAATTCAAATGACGAAAAATAAATAAACCAAAACAACATAAAACAAAAGAGGGTGCCGTTTACTCAAGCGGTACGTGGAGTTGTATCCAGAGTACAGATCATATTACCATCCATTCGGAATCGGCTATGAAATTTATGTCCGGGTTTCCATCCGATATACCGCGAGAGTTGACACATCTTTTATTTTATTCCAAGTCCACAACATACAATATTTCATGATACATGCATATTTATCTACTCAATGGGCCACAACATGCATTTTAGCATAACAATCATGCGAACAATATTCAATAAAAAATAAAAATAAAACAGAAAACGAATGTGGAAAATACCCTCAGGTCTAACCTTTTTTGCCGACTTTCGGACTTGCGTTTCACGGAGATCGGAAGGGTAAAGCTCCTCAACTTCTCCGGTTCACTGGTTTAGCGTCTTAGCTCACTGTTTTGCTGTTTTGCTTGCTGTTTGGTCTCCGTTTTACTCCTGTTTTCTCTGTATTCTGCTCACTGTTTCAAGTCTATTAGTGGACTATCTTTGCATTTTTTAGGGGGGTTTGGGTTGCTGTTTTTGCAGTTTTAAGGAGGCTTTGAGTGCAGTTTTTTATGTTACTGCTTTAAGGTTTTTAGGGAATGCTTTAAGTGAATTTTGCTGCTGTTTTAGGGGTTAAATTACTGTTGTTTGGGCGTGTAAAACAGTGCAGTTTTTGTGTTCACTGCAGTTCTATTTTTTGTTGTAATTTTCGGTGATGGAGGGCTGCTGTATAGGGCTGGTTTCAGTGGCTTTAGAGGATATAAAGGCTTGTTATTTTCGGTTATGGAGGGGTTGAGGAGGGTGATGTGTTCGGCTATGGAGTGGAGGAGATGAAAAGAATATTTTTGTTACTTATTCTTGTGGTTGGCGTGAATGGAGAGCTGGGAGAGGGGGTTGGAAATTCTTTGCTTCTTTATTTCTTGTGATGGGCGTGAACTAGGAGGAGGGAATGCCTTGGAAAAGTGTGGTTTATATATAGAAGGGCTAGGGCTTCACCTTGTCTCACAAGGAAGGGATTTGATTTTGTGTTGAGCAAGGAAAGTCAAAGATTGAGGGGGGGACAAATTTGGTTTAGATTATGAATACAATATATTTGATTGGTTAGTATTAGGCATTTAATTTGTTAGATTAGGAAGTCAATATTTTTTATTTGTTATGATTGATTTTAATTAGGTATATCATCTTTTTAATGTAGGTATATAACATATTTGATTTGTTTAAATTAGGCATGATTTTATTTTATGTTTTATTTAATTTGGTAAATGATTTAATTATTATTTTATTTAATTACATTATTTAATTAATATTTAACTTAATATTTTATTTAATTTGGGTGTGTATTAGTGTGATGGGCGTGTGGGCCTTTGGTTGGTGGGTTTGGTTTGTGTGGATAAGGTGTGTGGGCTTGCGGGGTTTTGGGTCAAGGCCAAGGGGCTTGCGGGGATTTTGAGCCGAGGTTAGGTGATTTGTGAGTGTTTTGGACCGGGAATAATTTTTAAAACGGAAAACCAACAAGTAACCCGAAGCTAAACCAGCGAACTTAATCCGAATATGAGTCAATTCTTGACTCCTCCCTTCCGACGTCCGTTTCCCGCGATTTAAAAGGTAGTGCCTCCAACTGAGACTCATCATCGGGTTTCATATGCAAAAATGCAATGCCTACAGCCATAAAAATATTTTTGGTCTTTTTCATTTTAATTATTTTTTTTTGTATATTTCATTTTTAACAAAAAAATAAGAAAAGACACAACAAGGCTTGTCAATATCCAATGGTACGTGGAGTTGTATCCCGAGTACAGATCATATTATTGTCTATTCGGAATTGGCTATAAAATTTATGCTCGAGTTTCCATCTTATATACCAAGGGACATATAACAAAAACAAAACACACACACACCCATATGCAGTAAAAATATAAATAAACGTACAAAAATATAAAACACACTTACACACACATGTAATGGGAAAACAAATGCAACGTCTAGGAAAAGTTACACGGAAGTGCAATCACATTATGTCTGGTAGGATCAAGGCACTCAGAAGTAGATGGGAAGTCATCTTGCTTCCTCATCCAAGATTTCATAGGAAACTCTTCCACTTGAGTATTCCTAGTCAGCAAAGCAAGTTTCTCACTAAGAAATTGTGCTTGTTTGGTTAGTACAGAAACTTGAGAAAACAGATTTGAGGAATTAAATCTAGGTGACACACTATTAGGCATTTTCTTATTTTTATACATCATAAAGCACAAAGGCCTAATATGTCTTGCCTTGCCACAATGATGGCTTACAGGCACAAACCTCAGATGAGAGCGAGGTTTACCCACAACACCTCTAGATTGATGATGAGGAACATAATAAGAAATCACATACTACATTCAACATATTTCTTACATAAGTCACGTTTATGAGGAATTGGCACAGCTCTATACGAGTCACATTTTGACTTAACACTAATCCCTAACATGCGGTCTAGTTTATTATTCCCACTAGAAAATAAAGACAATTGGGATCTAGCATCTTCAAGTTCAGTTTCTAAGGATTGGACTCTGTCAAGTAGGCATATATTCCTCTCTTCAAGTTCATATATCATTAAAAGGCTCTGCTCAAACTTCACTTAAGCTTCGTTTTTTCTAGCTCCACTTCTTTCAGCCTCTCATTAACCACTATATTAGTCTTCTTGATCGCTAAACTCTCATTGAACAATTTAGTGTAGGCTATCAGAAGACTATCCTCATTTACCGACTCATCATGAGAGAAATTAGATCTAACATCTGTTGGGATATATGTCCTAGAGCTTCCTATAATGTAAATGATTTTATATGTTATGAAATAAAATGATGCATTATTCTTTTATCACAGTGTTTGTTTGAATTTCGCATTTTGTAAATTATTTTAATTACCCTAGATTACATATGTACCTTCGGATTTAGTGTATGAGTGTCATACACAAGAGGATTTAAGTCTGAAGTTGGAAATCTAAAATAGTCCATAGAGAGCAAACAAAGGTACTTAAGGTTAAAAATAATTATAGAGGTATAGCGGACATTATGACCCGGCTCTAATTACGAGATATTCGTGAAAGGTTAATCTATATGTAGTGACTATATCGATGGACACCGACTTGGTTCGGCTTAATATACCATCTGCGGCAACGAGAGTACAACTTCGAGTTTTTAGTGGAATAATTCGGAGTTAATAATTCAGAATATTTAATTAAGAGCTTAATTAATATTTTGAGATTATTTGAGCTCGGAAACGTAGGTCCATTTGGTCCCCGTGCTAGCTCGATATACTATAGCAGATTTAGTATAATTGGATAGTCCAATTATATACTCACATATGTATTAATATTATTAATATGATTAATAATATTATTTTGTCACACTTGAAACTTTATATTAAAAGTTAATATATGGTTTTATTAAATATATGATATTTAAACACATGTATTAAATTATATAAGATATAATTTAATGTAAGGTAAAATTAGGAATTCCAAATTTATTTAATATAAGGTTAAATTAGGAATTCTAAATTTTTGGGTTTTGGAAACCCTTGGCATTGTTTTGGAAGTTACACCTTTTCATAAGGTATTAAATTTTTATTTTTGTAACATATATTGCCTTTATGAAAGTTAATATAATTGTTATAAAATTATTGAAAATACCATGCCTTGGCCGAATTTACCTAAAGAAAGAGGGGAATGGTTTGTTTGTTTTGGAAATAGATAACCCTAAGTATAAAAGAAAATTAGATTTTTTCTTTTTGTAATAATCTCTTTTGCATTCTATCTCAAGTGTTGAGAAAACCAAAAAGAAAGAACAAGAAGAAAATCAAAATAAAAAATACAAGTGTGATTCGATCTCTAAAATGTTTATGGATTTAATATTGTGAGTCTAGCCCACACTAGTTTTCGTTGGTAATGAGATATAGCTCGAAATACTTTGTGGTGTCAAATAAATAATTATCTTCATCTTTTTCTTGTTTGGTACTCGGTAGTGAGGATTATTTTTGTTCACTGTCGCCCCTTACTTGGCAAAACGGAACTCGATTTTCTTTCATTTTAATCCAGAATTTTTGGGGAACATATAGGGATGTTTTGGGACAGTGTTGGGGATGTTTTCAAGTGAAAAATCAGAACTGAAACACAGCCACTGTCCATACATTTCAGGGGCTGTTTTGATAGTGCACTGGGCGTGAATCGGGTCTAAAACAGTCCAATATTTGTGCGACTGTTTGGGCTATTCGGGGACTGTTCTGAGGCTGTTTCAGGGCTAGAATTTTGTCTAAAACATAAGCAAAATTTCAGTGGTGGTACTTGTTGCATTCGGCCATTCAAATGGAGGGGCAAAAAAAAAAATTTAAGTCCGACCTGTGTGCCTAAGCCGTTTTCGCTGCGCAAGGAAAGCATTTCCTACAACATCTTCATCACTATTGTTCTCCTCTCTCTCACTAGTCACACTAGCAGCAAAGACCATAAAATTGCTCTTATCTTTAGGAGACTTATCAGAAGTATAGCCACCTTCTGACTCACTATACGAGACTGTCATGCTTTTCTTGTCTTTGGACTTAAGGTATGTGGGACACTCAAATCTAATATGCCCATACCCTTCACACTCATGGCACTGGATAACACAGGGTTTTCTACCCATATCCTCTCTCATACTATGCCTACTCTCTCTAGGCTTATCCTCTTTATCTCTATCACAACCACACTTCTTCAACTTAAGAAATTTCTTAAACTTCTTTGCAAACATGGCCAAATCATGATTCATTAGGGTATCATCATCATCACTTGACGGATCATTAAGAGCTTTCTTCGCGATCTTCATCGCTATAGTTTTAGGTTTTTTATACCCATGAAGTTTCTTCTCATATACCTATAGTTTACCTACGAGGTCCTCTAGCTTAAGCTGATCAAGGTCAGTACTTTCCTCGATGGCGGTGAATCTAGGTAGGAACTTGTCAGATATGGATCTAAGGATTTTCCTAACTATCCTGCTAGTAGAAATAGTCTCACCTAGGTTAAAGCTGTTGGAGTTGTTGCTTGGAGCGCCAATCCGAATAATGTATAGTATATTATATTTTATTATTTATGAATAAAATAACTATATTTTCATTTCAAACCTTATTAATGGTATTTTCATTATGCATATTAGATTGATGTATAAATATGCTAATAATAACATCGACTTTAGAATAGTCTTGTAGTAATACTGGACACTAGGTGGCCCGGCATTGGGATAGGTATTACTATTATAAACTATTCTTAAAGTATATATATATTCCTAGTCGATTTGGTTTAGGAATACGATCGAATTCTTATAACCTAGAAGACTAGCACATATTGTATATTGGAATTGGAGTTCCAATGGTTTAACCCAATATACCATGAGCTTTGGAAGCTCGTATAGACGTATGGGTATTGGTTGGACCGAATACTGAATGACTCACAGGTAATTCCTAATAGTTGGAAGTACACACAACCAATAATAGGAATCTCCTCGAGTTGAGTATCATATGTGATCCTTTAACTATAGGATAACATTGATTTTGTGTGAGATCCTCTGCACTTTGATGCCATGTATGTCAGAAACCTTTCATGGTCTGGCCCTTGGATGTTCATTGGGTGTGGACTGATGCACTCGTTATCAAGTACGAATCAAGATAGGATTCGTCGGCCCGTATGTGTACCATAAGGGGTTTAGCTATCCATGTAAGTAAGTCACGATTCTTAAGACTTTGGCCAAAGTCGATCACCTAAGGTGGATTGCATTAGTTGTAAAGAATCATGGACATGTCGACATGAGATGTGCGCCTCAGAAACTTGACTGTGTATTCTATATTTCCTATGCACAACTTGGATACCTTACGGTAGATGGATTGTTAAACATATGTGATGACCTCGACTTGTATAGTTTAGAAAGGTCGTTTGTGTTCTTCGCGAATTCGGAGGTGACCGAATTGCGTACATATTAGCTAGGCTTATATGACGAAAGTGTCTGAACTTAGAGAGTCAAAATATGAAGTGTACTCGTTGAGCACTTGGGTAACCGATTAATTTTGATAAAAGATAATATTCGATATTATAATTATCAACTAAGATAATCAAGTGTTATTGGATAACGTTGATTTTTTACTTTGACCTAATTGGATTAATTCAATATTTACACAAGGAATTTATCGTAATTTCATAATTATCACTACTATTTGTGGATATTATGATAATTTCAAGTATATAATTATATGTGTTTTGGCTTTATTTAATTGGATTAAATCAAAGTGAAAAACATTGAACTAATCTTTTTCCTAACATTTCTCTTGATTTAATTGGATTAAATCAAAGTGGTAGACAAAGGTGATTAGTCATACCTAATGATACATATTTGGGAAAATTAGATTAAGTCCAATAAAAGTTTATTAGAACTTTTATTAATTAAAAATTACCTAAGTTTTGCTATAAATAGCAAGATTTATGAAGATTTTAATTAAGCTTAAGCTTAAGTAAAGTAAAATGAGCTTGAGAATGCTAAGCTAAATACAAGTAATTCTTGGAAAAATTATCCTAAGTTAGAGAAGTATTCTGAGATTCTTTGGAAGATCTCTACAATATTTCGTCTAGGAGAAATCAAGATTGGATATTGGCGTGAAGCTTGTTTGCATTGGAATCAATATTGGATCTTGGAATGAAGCTTGCTAAACCTTGGAAGTTCTCCAACAATTTCAACAAGGAGAATGAGATTGGATTTTTGTATCAAGCTTACAATGTAATGTTTGATCTTCTCATAATCTATGTTCTTCATTAGTGAAACATATAGTGATGTATTATGTATTGGATGCATAATTACATAGCTTAAAGTTGAATTAGGCTAATGAATTGTGTTAGGATGCTTTGGAAGTATAAATAAAATATGTTTATAATTGGATCAAAGAAGTTCATGTTGGACATGGAATAAATTAATTAGAGTTTGGAACTCTAGATTAAAGCTTAGAGCTATGGCTACCATTCTAGAATCACTTGACCACATTTGGGATTCTAAACTGGTTTGCGTTTTGATTCAAACAAATGCATATATGTATTTAGAATACATGTATGTTAGTTGTATAACATGCGTTGTGGTTGGTTTTGAATATAAAATTGGTTTTAAGGTCTATTGAAATGACATGAGAAAATTGAAAGTGTTTAGGATTGATTTGAAGGCTGAAATTACTCAATGCCTAAGGGAGCGTCACGACACTGACCTTCCAGCGTCGCGACACTGAGTAATTGCCCTAGGAGCATCGCGACTCCCAATCTTCCGCATCGTAATTCCGAGACGTTCAGCTCTCACACTTTGGAGCATCTCAACTCCCAAGACTCTACATTGCGACTCCGACGGCTGATGAACACTAAAACTTCATCTTCTCCGTTTCAGAGTTTTCGGACTCCGATTTGGTCCATGTTTTTTCCTACTGACTCGTATCAGAATGTAGTTTTCATTAAAATATTTTAAAATATTTTAAAATATACCTATCCCTGATTTCCTTGTGTTAGACTCACTTTCACTGTGCAGGGCATCGATCCAACCCTAGGGGTTCCACAACTGCCCCAACAAAAGCTTGAGTTAACAATATCGTTAATCTCAGCATAAAACTCATCAACAGTCTCATCATCCTTCATTATCGTGACCTCAAACCTAGTAGCAAGATCCTGGAGTCTATTATTTTTAATACACATTGTGCCCTCATGAACACTCTGTAGGATGTCCCAAGCATCATTGGATATTTCACACATGGAAATTCTCTTAAACTCAGCAGAGCAAATTGCACCATGAATGGAATTAATTGCCTTTTTGTTCCCGTTGCTAGCATCAAATTCATCATTAGTCCATGTCAGTTTATCTTAGGGGAAGAAACCCCATCAACCATAACCACAAGATATTTCCACTCGTACTCTATTGTCATCAAGACCCTCTCATAAAAGGATTTAAGGAACGCTCTCATGTGAATCTTCCAATGTAAATATTCAGTCCCATCAAATAATGAGAGATAATTTAATGGTTGACTACGTTCCATATCTAAAAGGGTCAAGGATCGAGTTCAGGCTCTGATACCAATTGAAAGTACGTATTTTACCAAGGTTCCAACCCTATGCGGAATTAACACAATAATTAAGACAAGTCCTAAATATTGTTAATATGGTTTTTTAATAAACACCCTTAATTTTAATAGCAATAAATCAAAACATAATATTAAAGCATAAAATAAATCAACCACACAAAATCAACACAAGATTTTTTGGTGACGAAATGAAAAACTCGTGCGAGTAAAAAACCACTCGGGTATCTCGGCTACTAGCCCAAATCCAATATATAGAGAAAATATTACAGTGATGGTAAAAGACCTATGGTGGCAAATCCACCTACTATAATACCTCTAAACTACAAGAACTTGAAGAACTCCTCGAGACCATACCCCACAGTTTGATGGAGTTGGTGCTTGGAGTGCCAATCCGATTTGTATATTTATTATTTATTAATAAAATAACAACATTTTTCATTTCATACCTTAAAATGATATTGTCATTATGCATATTAAATTGATGTATAGATATGTTAAGAATGACATCGACCTTAGAATAGTTTTGACACTAGGTGTAAACTATTCTTAAAGTAAATATTCCTAGTCATTGGTTTTGGAATACGGTCGAATTCCTATAACCTATAAGACTAGAACATGTCGTATATTGGAATTGGAGTTCCAATGGTTTAACGCGATGTACCATGAGTTTTGGAAACTCGTATAGACATGTGGGTATTCGTTGGAGCGAATACTGAATGACTCACAGACGATTCCTAATAGTTGGAAGTACACACCACCGTCAATAAGAATCTACTCGAGTCGAGTAGCATATGAAATCCTTTGACTATAGGATAATATTGATTTTGTGTGAGATCATCCACACTTTGATGCCATGTATGTCAGAAACCTTTCATTGTCTTGTAGGGGTTTTATGGCGAAAATCCGGTAACGCAGCGGAAATGCGAAAAATCAAAATTTTCCGATTTCAAAATTTTGCTTGGATCAATTAAATAAACTTATTTATTTAATTATCCAATTATTAAATTCTGAAATTTTACACAAGAAATCAAATTTCTTGGTAATTACCGAATTGCCCCACAAGTTTGCAAATTGATAATTTTAGTCCTAAAATTGTCAAATACAATTTTGGATGATTCTAAATCATTTCTAAAATGTTTTCCAACATGTCCAACACATCAAAATCAGATTGTAACAAAAACCCCAATTTTTTTGCTAATTGCCGAACACACCCAAATTTTTCATTTTTTACAATTTGGTCCATTTTTTGTTCAAAACATGTCAAGATCAAATCCAATCAACTCAAAAATTAATATGCATCATATACGCACCATAATACATCACAAATATGAAAAGCCCCAAATTTGGAAAGGGTTAAGAACCCTAATTTTATAATTTCTTCAAATTGATAAATTTTACCAAATCAATTAAATCCAACACTTTAATTCAAACTTTACCACACCAAACAAGTCTCACCATCATGAAATAACTCAATAACAATTCTAGGTCATCAATGAGTAGCTTAGTAACTCTAGAATGGAAACATGATTATCAAATAATCAAAAGAAAGCTTATGAAACCATTTCAAGCTTACTTTGAAACCATACATGCTTTCATCTTTCAAACAAGTTCAAAACAAATCTAAACACAAACTAAAAGTGTAGAGACAACATCCTAGCAACACATGTTGAAGCTAAGCATGATAGAAATATTTTCTTAGTTGAAAAGTTTAAAGAAGGACTTACAAAAATCAAAGTATTTCAAGCTTTTCTTCTTTGTTCTTCAACTTTTGCTCTCAACTCTTTTGTGTTTATTTGGTGTAACTTGTTAACCTTAACCTAATACAATGAAACAAAATAATATATACTCACCCAATATTGCATTGGCCAAAAATTTGTAACCATAAAATATCTAGATATTATTTTTGTTTCATTAATGCTTACTTTAATCAACTTGCATATTTTATCATTACTTATTTAATGAAATTCAATATGTCAAATAAAGCAACTCAATGCATCTCCAAAAAATATCAAAACTTAAGATATTTATATTTTTAATTTATTTATTTATTTAACAATTAAATAATTATTTTAATATAAATATTTTAAATATATGTATTATATTTACTTTAAATATCCAAATACATATATATTTATGATATATGTCAAATATCACAATTTGACATTTAATTAATGTGTATTTAATAAAATCTATCATTAAATACAAATACACAATAATTAGGAAATGACTATTAGGTCCATTCGCATGTATTTTTCGTTTAACCTTTAAACGACTTATAAATAATCAGTATTATTCATAAAAGTTTCCCTAGTGCTCTACGAGTATATTTCACTAGTGAGACTCTCTAGATTCAGGCATATCCGTCACGAAATCCAATTTCGTGTCTATAATGTACCCACCCCATAAATTATGATGACCACAGATAAACTCGTTGAATCATACAGGTCGAGGTCATGGCATATATTTAATTCCTCCGTCACAGGTATCCGGATATATCCTAGAGATATAGATATAAACGTAAAATCTCTATAGGGACAATCTCGTCGACATCTTTATTTGCAATCTCTAAAAGAACATTTAGAACTCACCCACGGGCCTAAGATTTTTATCTGATTGCTAATCATATATGGACTACCTATGCTCTGTACACAGAACTGATGGATCCTATCTCGACACACACAGGACACCCTGATGATCTATCCACACCCAACGAACAGGCGAAGGTCTGATCTGTATAGATCGGTGACGTGACTGCCATCTAAGTGTGGAAAATGTCTTATGTGCCCACAGTGGTATCTCAAGTTGAAGAATCACAAATGTTACTCAACCCGAGAAGATTCTTATTGACGTTGGTGTATCATCCATTAAGAATCTTCGATGAGTCGTTCAGTGTTTATCCGCTATAAACACCTACACGTCTATACGAGTCTCCAAGAATCATGTTTCATTGAGAAACCAATGGAATCATATATTCTAGTATACAACATGTACTGGTCTCAACAGGTTTACTTTACTGACCAAGTAGTGTAAACCTTGACCAGAAACTGTCTAAGAATGACAACATCATGATACAACTCAATGTCAGTTGCGACGCTTTTTCAACTGCATCATGACTAATCATTCTAAGGTCAATTATGTCTGTACAATATAAGAAGATATATTATATTATAGAAACTACTTATTTTATTCATAATAAAACGTTTACAATAGTATTTACAAGGAAATACAACCGGGAATTTGCGCTCTGAGCACCAACCCCAACAGGTCTGGCCTCTAGATGTTCGTTGGGTGTGGACTGATACACTCAGTAATCAAGTGCAAAGCAAGATAGGATCCGTCGGTCCGTATATGTACTATAAGGGGTTTAGGTATCCATGTGAGTTAAGTCACGATTCTTAAAGACTTTGGCCAAAGTCGATCACCAAGGGTGGATCGCATCAGTTGTAAAGAATTGTGGACATGTTGATATGAGATGTGCGCCTTGGAAACTTGACGGTATATTCTATATTTCCTGAGCACAACTCGGATAGCCTATGACGAAGGGATTGTTAAACATATGTGATGACCTCGACTTGTATAGTTCACATAAGTCGTTCATGTTCTTCGCGAATTCGGAGGTGGCCAAATTGCGTACATATTAGCTAGGCTTATATGACGAACGTGTTTGAACTTAGAGAGTCCCAATATGAAGTGTACTCGTTGAGAACTTGGGTAGCCGATTACTTTTGATAAAAGATAATATTCGATATTATAATTATCAACTAAGATAATCAAGTGTTATTGGATAACATTTATCAATACCATTTGAGGATATTATGGTAATTATAAGTATGTAATAATATGTGGTTTTGGCTTGATTTAACTAGATTAAATCAAAGTGGCAAACATTTAACTAATCAATTTCCTAATCTTTGGCTTGATTTAATTGGATTAAATTAAAGTGGGAGACAATGGAGATTAGTCACACCTAATTATACATATTTGGACAAATCAGATTAAGCCCACTTAAAAGTTGATTACAACTTTTATTAATTACACATTTCCTAACTTTTGCTATAAAAAGCAAGCTTTAGGAAGGTTTTAATTACAAGTACAAGTACAAATACAAACAAATTCTTAGAGAGATTAGCCTATATTAGAGAAGTGTTTAGAGAAGCTTGTGATGTCTCTACAATATATCATCTAGGAGAAATCAAAATTGGATCTTGAAGTCAAGCTTCTACACCTTGGAGGTTCTCCAACAATTTCAACAAAGAGAAGTAGGTTGGATCTTGCATCAAGCTTACTAGGTAATGTTTGATCTTCTCATAAACTATGTTTATTTATGTATTAGATGCATGATCACATAGCTTAATGTTGAAATAAGGCTAATCAATTGTGTTATGATACTTTAGAAGTATAAACACAACATGCTTAAAATTTAGGTCAAAGATGTTCATGTTGGACATGGAACAATTAATAAGAGTTTGGAACTCTAGATTAAAGCTTAGAGCTATGGCTACCATTCTATAATTACTTGACCACATTTGGTTGACCTAGAATTGTTCACGAGATATTTCTTATTGGGATTCTAATTTAGTTTGTGTATTGGATTTAAAATTTACGCAAGTGCGTATTTAGAATAAATTTATGTTTTTGTAAAAATATTTGATATTTTGAAAAACTTGATTTTTATTTTATAACATGTGTTAATGTTGGTTTTGAAATTTAAAATTAATTTTAGGTGTTTTTGAAGTGTTTAGGGAGAACCGGAAGTGATTCGGGTAAAATACCCTAATTGCTTCAGCTCACTGGAAAGTGAGCTGAAGCTTTGAAAGAAATGAAAACAAAAAAAGGTGATCAGCTACTGCACGTATGCGCTACGCGCACTGAATTTTGTTTTCGTTCGTTCGGGAGTTTACGGATTCCGATTCAGCCCCAGTTTTTTCCTATACACTCGTAATGGAATATAATATTTCATAAATAATTTAAAATTACACATATACTTTATATCCATGGGTTAGACCCATTTCCGCTGCCCGGGTCACCGATCCGACCCTAGGGGTTCCACAACTGCCCCAACAAAATGGTATCAGAGCAAAGGCTTAACCACACAACACATGTTTTGAATCTATGCCATAGTAATTTTAATTTACTTATGCATAAGACATATTGGATATGTATTGCATGTTTTAAATTAAAACTTTGACCTAATAAAGTTAATGACTTGATTGTCATAAATCTCCCATGATTAGGTGATTACTTTTAGGTAATAGTATTAATAATGTTGGAGCATTATTGGATGGTCCGTCTTTTCAATACGGAGATGAATGAGTTCTTACTACTTATATCAAATATCATCATTAGTGTGAGGGTGTAAGTGCTCAAAACTTAGGTCGCTCCGGTAAAACTGTAACATCCCCGATCCGGAGATGTTACCGGCGGGCAATAGGCCGTACTATTCCCCTGATCCTCTGACATATTAACTGTATACTTTACTACTGTCTTATCTCAACTATAACTTGAACATGGGACCCTTGCCCAAACCTTAACATAAAATGTAAAAGATTTCATACTCACATAAACTTAACATCACATACATTTCGACTCTACACTTTAATACTGAAACACAACTTTAATATACAATTTTCTGAAACTAAACTTTGCCTGACTTGACTGAACTCATACTCTGAATGGTGGACTCAGACCCACTAGTGATTACCATCAGTATTCGTCCTCTCGAGCTCGTCCTTCCGGAATACCTGCAAAACAAACACTGGAGTGGGGGTTAGATCGATGTACGATCTAAGTGAGTGGACAAAAAATTGAAAATTGATATAAAAGCTTTTGGTTTCAAAACCATAATGTCAAAAACATCTTAATATGAAAACTCTTTTCTAAAAACTTCTTCTAAAAAAATTGATTCTAACGCCCTACATACTTTTAAAAAGTAAGTCTGAATTCAAAACTGTTAAATAAAATCAGTTCTGAGAAAAAAAAGGTCCACTCACAGTTATAGGAATCTGGCTGGCACTGGATCCCTTTTCGAAGGAAATTGCGGTTCCTGTTGATAATTTGACCAAGAGATCTTGAATTCCAATACTTTTCCTTCAAGCTTTTTCCATGAAAAAATAAAGAAGAAATAGGGAGCTTATTTGCCCTCAAACTCACGGTTTTTGCTTCATAAAAGCGGGGAATGAATAGTAGTCTATTTATAGAAGAAGGTGGATAATTTTGTAATGAAATGGGTGGCCAAGAGTGTGCCACATCACCCCTTTCTAGACTTCTCCCGAAATTCACTGCAGTAGCCGCGGATTTCTTGATTTTTTACCCAATTCGGGCTCGAATTTGGGAAAATGTATAATGCTCGTAGCTCTCGGTCTTAGCTTTCCGAAATTATAAAATTCATAAAAATTGGAGTTCGTATGAGAAAGTTACGCCCCAAATACCACAGGTTGTCCAAAGGAGAACATTGTACAGTCTCATCCCAGGACTTTGAGGGATTTACCGATTGTCCCCAAAGTCATTCCATGAGTATATTTAAGTCTCAACATAATTTATTTTATGTGCCTCCATCCTGTACATAACAGTACCATTGTATGCAGTAGTAACAACTACCGGTCGTTACAAATTCTCCCCTCCTTAAATAAGATTCGTCCTCGAATCCTTTTTAAACTTAGGATCTCACCACAGACCCCCGGGTTCACGGCCTCTCTCCAGACCATTTGTCTTAACTGAATTCATACTCGAAACCATCTTGCTTTACCTGCTAAAACTCTTACTTTTCTGTAAACTAACTCACGCTCGCCTCAGTCATTCCTTTATCTTGGCTTTTATTTCATGCTTTGTACTTTTGACTTTAGATTGAGAGTGAACTCATCATCCTGTTTTCATAACTTCCTGCTCATTACCTTACCCTAAGGCCATTTCTCAACTCTTATGGTGCATCAAGAAATCTCACTCCTAGACTTTTTGTTATACTGTACTTACTCCAGCTCATTTCTTACTTGAGCTATTAATTTCGAAGGGTACTAGGTTCGTGGTTTACGTCTACTCCTTCCATTTCTGGACTGATTAGACCCTTTATACCTAATCTACGAGAAGACATATTCTAAGAGTCTCCTTGCTAAGAACTGAACGCCCTCTTAACTTATTATGCACCACTATTGGGCTAGGCTTTTCAACTTAACTTACGGCTCTTTTATCTCTGTAGGTATTTGCGCTTCTCTAATTGGGTTCCTTTACTTTGGCTTTGACTTCAGAAGGTATATACATCTACCTTCGTACTAGGCTGCTTACCAGTTCCTTGCTACAATTCTATTGCCTCTGCTTATCTGTATAACTTAGGACCCTATGGTGCAAGGTGTGACTCTTTATATGCCCTTTGTTCTTTATTATTGTTCATCCAACGGGTTTATACTAAGTAGGTTGGGTTCTAGTAGCTTTGCTAGGAGCTGAACTGTATGCATACTTTTGCTTAAACAGCAATTCTTGCTATAAATGGGGACCCTGGCGACTCGGTTCTAGCTATAGTCCATGTTCCTTTCATACCTTATGTTCATTGTTTCTATAAATCTGGTTACGGTGTTCCATACTGATTTACCTTCCATGTTCTAGTACTGTTAAGGGTCATCTCTCAAATACATGCGAACATCACATGCCTTAAGGATTCACTCCTTATGATAATTGCAACTTGCAGTAACTTATCCCCTTGATTCGTATTATTCTACACATCTACCAAACCACCCATACCCGTGGCTAAAGCCGTCCCAAACCCGTAGTGGTTTGGTCAACTTAGACTAGGGATGGGTACTTTATATGGTTTACGTGAACTAACACGTGAGGGATCTTTGGTTGCATTCTGATACTACGAAACCTTGTAGTTACACACTTTGTCTTTACTTATTATGTATTTTTTTACTACCGTCGTTGTACCTTCGCAGCTTTACTTCTAAACTTTTTCCTTTGCACTCTTTTTGCCTTCTGCTTTGTATTATGCTATATTAAGAACTCTTGTGGTCTATGTGTTGGTTTCTAATTAGGTCCCAAGAAACATCAAACAAGCACGAAACAAGTGAATACAACAAAGGAAAATGGCAGAAACATACTCATAATGAACGGATCTTGCGACGCGAAGAACACAAGCCTTCAAGCTCCCTCAAAGGTCACGGCCGTAGATCCCCTTGGCAGTGGACTGCTCAGTTGTGGCTCATTTAGCTCCTCCAAGATTCGGCCATTGATGACCTCCATTGAAGCTCCAAGCTTCAAGCTTCAAAAACGATTCCATGCTCACGAAAATGATGCCCTATCACCTTAGGATGACTCAAGTGTGTGCTAGCACTTTGTATTTTGCAACAAAATACTCATCTTCTTCTCACTGCTTCTCGGCAGAAAACCAGAAAAGGAAGAATGAGAGAAAATGGCTCAAAGCCGTGTGAGAGAGAAGGAAAGGGAGGAGGGAAAAAACGTGTGGGTGAGAGAGAGAAAGAAAAGAAAAGTGTTTTGTATATATATTTATTTTTTATTTTCCAAAAACAAAAAACAAATACACAAAACCATTTCAAATCTCAAAAAAGTCAAAAGCAAAAGTAATAAAAGCTTTTCAACTAACACATCAATCACTCAATAGTCACATCACTCAAAGTGACATGTGATTTGACGTTTGATGTGACTAGCAATTTGACGCTTGATGTGACTTGCGTGCCATACTCGAATTCGAAATACGAATGCGAATGCGCTCGCAAACACACTCGGGGTCGGGTTCGCTAATTCCAAATTAACGAATTTTCCATTGCGACGTAATTAAATGATTATGCCTAGCGAAATCACTATTCATATCGCTAACGAATTAATTCTAAATTAACTCGTTCGCCCGAATTAAAATCTAATTTCAATTCAGCATCGAAATCCAATTTCGCATAATATATCGAATATATTATTTTATCGATTAATTCCAAATTAATCGTTCTCTCTCTTTAATTGATATTTTGTCCCAAATAAAATATCTATGTAATTAATCCCAGATTAATTTTCCCTCTCATCAAATTAATCCCAGATTAATTAAAGTGCGAGTCATACATCATCGGTGAATCTTCGGGAAGTGACCCATGAGATGCCTAGATATGTTGACAGTAAATACGGTCGTCGGACTATCAGAACACGTAAGTACCTAATACTACGTTTGTACCGATTTACAAGACAAGGTTGGCTTCTAGCAAAGTGCCATGCCTACCCAATTCTCCAGAAATATCCTAATAGGAATATGTGATCTATATCAGGCGTAGTATACATAGTATTGTGTATGTCGATCAAGTATCGGATGACCACGTGCTAGGCCTGGGGCTGGAATTGTGTCTGCCCCGTACGAAGCACATATCGGATGTCTGGTAACTAGTCTCTATAATCGGATATACATGACCTAGTCATAATATCCCGATAACTCGAGCATTTAAGAGAACGAGTTCCGTATCCTATGTGACCATCATCTCCATATGACTGGAGTGATACTTCCGTCTTAACATCACACCCAATACACTACGATTCTCAATATACCCAACATTGGCGTACACAGAACCTGTTAAAGTCCTAGACGACCGCAACCAAAGTATATTAATTGTCGCAAGTATTAGCGGTGCAAGTCTCAGGTTAAGACCAAATACACCTACCATGATTTCAGACTTCCATAGACACATAGTCATACTACCAATGGAATTCCGAGGGGGTCTATCTAGAGCAAAGCTATTTCCCGTACCATCGGTAAAACACAACTTCCTATTACACTTGCATGAGTATCATATACCCAAATATATGAGAACTATGTCGTTGTGCCCTCACAACGCGTACAAGTGTAATATTAGTCTTTTACGCATTTATCGATGTCCAATCTCGATAATGCTCTGACTAGGGATATTCAATGATTTATCCTTCGTGGACTGATACTGTCTCATATCATTCTCAATCCATGAACAAATCACAGAGACCTCCTATCATTTATATATCTTGGTGATCTAATCACAAATGATAAGAGTGCAATATCCTTTGTCACATAGTTAATTTGTACAACAACACCATGATCTGTACAAATAGTGACGCTATGGGTCATAATTGGCCAACAATCTCCCACTTGGCCTATAGCCAGTCACTCGAGTGTCTGACACCCGAACCATGTACGGTTGGCTCAAACTGCTGAGAAAAGGTTTTCGTCAGCGGATTTACATGATTATCATCTGATACAATTTATTCGATCATCACATCGCCACTATGTATGATCCGAACGAATCAGATGAATATCGAAGTATGTATCTGGATCGTTGATGAGACCATTGATTCTTTAGCTTGTGCTGAAGCCTAGATCAGCTGCTAATAGAACTGTATCTAATCTAATTAGATTTGTTATCGACCCAAATGGCTTCTATTGCTGCCTCAGCTGCAGCAATAACCCGCATTTGTTGTTTATTCGGTAACAGTATCTTGCTTGGAAGATTTCCAGCTCACTGTTCCGTTATTCAATCTTTATAGTACCGTTGTCACGACTTATAGTCGTTTTCATTAAAGCCAAGCTTTCACCGATTATATTATGGAATATCATTTCCAAGAAATGATATATCATCATTACTCAGGACATTCACTGTCAGTGCGCTCCCACTAACCTCCTTATATACACAAGAATTATTTTCGTTTTGAATTAAATCATACATCATTATGATTACATCAAAACGATAATTCCTAGAACTTAATGCTTGCTTCAATCCATCTATGGATCGAATAACCTGCAAACCTAGTTTGCTTGTTATGGTTCGAAAAAACCGTCAGGATGTGTAAACATCCTCCGAAAGGTTTCCGTTAAGGAAAGCAGTTTTCCCGTTCAGCTGTCATATTTCATAAATGAAACATGCAGCATCAGCAAGCATTGTTGAAATGGATTTGCCGTGGCAACAGGTAAAAGGTTTCGTCGTAATCAACACAATGTTGATAACTCTACCTTTTCGCTACAAGCCTAGCTTAGTACGATGGTATGTTGCCATCCATTTATGTCTTCCATGAAGACTTATTTAGTACCAATAGGCACAATGCCTTGCGGTACATCAACTAGTGTCTAAACATAGTTGGTATACATGGAATCCACTTCGGACTTTATGGCACTTTGCCATAATAGGGAGTCGATACCTTGTATCACTTCCTTATACGTAGTCAGTTTGTGTTCCTCAAAAGATTGACATCTTTACAAGGTTAGATCAGAAACCCATACCCCAAGTTGTTTTCTGACTCTCATCGACCTACGCGGTTCTTGTGTATTCGAAGATTATTGGTGTAGTTTCATCCTTGATGAACTATTTGTGTTCCATTAGGATTCGACGCCTGGAATAGTATTGCTCCGATTTTCATCGAGTTTTACTATCGTCCCACTTACCACTGCATATCGGTATTCCTCTTAGGAAAACCGCATGGCGAGCAATAATTAAATTGTTCTCTAGTGAGTTGTATAAGTACTATACTTTGGTATCCCTAGGATAACTTATAATTGGAACTTATCCAATTTGGGTTATAGTTTGGTATCAACCAAACGTATGCCTAGCATACCCAAATATTCAGGAATGTGAAACCCGGTTTCTTTCCTGTTCATATCTAATATGAAGTCTGTCAAACAGATTTTTATGGAACCTTATTCAAAATAAGTCTTGCACTGTTTATGCGAATCCGTTGAAGGAAATGGTAGCTCAGAGCGACTCATGATTAACCTTATCATGACCAACAAAATTCGGTCTCTCATTTCGGACACACCGTCAAACTGACGTGTTCCGGGAGGAGTCCTCATTTAAAGAATACTATACTCTTTCAAGTATGCGAGAAACTCATTGCTTAAGTATTTTCCATCACGGTCTTACCGTGACAGTTTAATACTTTAGCCGATCTGTTTGTCTATTTCGTGTCGAAACTGTGAAAGTTTCCGATTTGTGTTTCAAAAGAAACACATAACCATACGCGATGCCACATCCGTAAAGGTCACGAAATATTCATATCCACATCTAGCCTAGCTAGACATGGGTCCACTTGCTTCACTATGAACTATGGCTAACAGATCGGTGGCACTGGCACTTTTACCAAGTAAATAGTGTTTTAGGCACTTTGCCCAATAAACTAGATTCGTAGACTTTATTTGATTGGAATCAAATCAGTCCTAGTACCCACTCTTCAAAAGTGTGGATATACGAGTCTTGTTTAAATTGTGTCCCAGACAACAATGCCACATACAAGTTTCAACCTGATCAAATCAGTTTGAGCTATTTGTTTGTCATGTTATACGTGTGAGATTTATTTATATTCTAAATATAAATTCTGTTGTTCACATCTAATGTGTTTATCTCAATATCATTTTTATATAATAAAACACTTTAGTGTTCTAGAATATAAAGGTATATCCGCAACGGATTATACACTGATATAGAGATAATGTTTCTAGTCAAACTAGTTACATTATAACAGTTTCCTAATTTACGTACATACCCAAATGGTAGTTCCTAAACTTAGGTATCTACGGTTAAAACAGCGACTTTCGTCCTGTTTTCAATTCGCAGATTAATCTCAATAGAAGTCAGTATCCTGCTCATAGCAGATTCTGAACATTAGTACATATTTATGTACCACACTAAGTATCTAAAATCCAATTTTACTACTAGTTGTGAACATATTTATGACAAACATATTTGAAGTCAGAGCCTTGCTCGTCTTCAATTCCTTCTTGATATGTCCTTTTATCTTCCCAGAAGAATATAATGATTTTGCCTTTGCCATTTTCACATTCCAGAAGCCTTTGGCCAAGCCTTGGCCATTTGGAATATCGAAGTAAAATGCGCCTTGCCCTACTTGCATTATTGTAATATTTACTTCTAAAATCTAAGTATAGATTTATGAAGATCCTTCAATTTCAATATCATACT
This sequence comes from Zanthoxylum bungeanum, assembly GCA_019454045.1. Taxonomy (NCBI): domain Eukaryota; kingdom Viridiplantae; phylum Streptophyta; class Magnoliopsida; order Sapindales; family Rutaceae; genus Zanthoxylum; species Zanthoxylum bungeanum. The sequence continues at coordinate 174,955 of SKCR01004380.1, forward strand.
TTAAGAATCTAATCCTTAGTTCAGATAAAGAAATTAAGGAGTCTATATGACAAGTATAATGGATTAAGCACTAAAGTTATCATTACATGAATATTCCAAATATCATGTTCCACTTATTTGCTTAACTCCAGGCTTAGGCCTAAGTTTATTTTATCAAATAAAGTAACTTATTAGTTTCCAGGACCATCCTGAAATTTATTCCCAATTTGAAAATTAAAGTCGTTTAAATACATTTTCACCCAGGATTATGTTTTAAACACTAATCTTTCAATTATATCTTGATTCTAATAGTCCAACTATTTAATCAACGATTTGTGGTACTATATATTATAATGATTATTATAGTCCAACTATACAATCAAATATAATTTAAATCAATTAACCTCAATTATATTGATTACTATAGTCCAACTATAAAATCAACTATAAATTGAAATTAATTAATTCAAATATATTGATTACTATAATCCAATTATATAATCAACTATAATACAGTCCAACTGTATTATTAAAACAACAATTTAAATATTAGTCCAACTAACATTTAATTTACCGATGAAATAATTTGAATGAGCGCGTATGGCAAGTAATTAAACGAATATTGCAAATTCAATTCTTGCCTCCCACTATTTTTCGGCGAGCCTCTAACCCTCTGTCGAGTACTCGGGAAACCGTGTTTCCTAGTGGGCTAGGATCCCGTTAAATATCACACAATCTTGACTTTGGCCAACAAATTGTATGATAATTAACTAGGTAGATCTCTAAGATCAATGGATCCAATCCAATTCCTAGATCCAATAGGGGGACATCCAAGTCCGAAACATATATCTTATATATGCCAATACATCCAATGTATTACCTAACCTTTTTCCTCTGAATCAACTAAGCCTTGGCTTTGCACAAAAAACTTAGTGATCCCAGTTAAGCGCGACCCATTGACCATGGAAAGCTTCGTAATCAATGTCGATGGACAAGAAGTGGTCTTGACTTTGGCCAACAAACCACAACTTGGACAAGACACTGATATGGAAAAAAGCCTTGTGATTCAAACACATCTCGACGGACAAAGGCCTTGACTTTGGCCAACAAGCCAATGCCAGTCTTGGATCTTGAGTAAGAATCACTCAATGGAAGGAAAAACGCTTAATATTTAGCGAGGGTTTTTCGCGTGCAAATTGGCAACCAATTTATTATCTTTGTTAAGGTCTCATCATCATACACCCTTAAACATGCATTCTAAACACATAATAAAGCGCATATGATAAAATAATAATGATATGCGGATGGATACTTTACATTGATCCTACATCAAATCTCACCATTTCTCTCTCCCGCTAGCACAAGTATAACTTCTACCTGTTACACTACACTTCTAAAGAAACCTCATTTACATTGAGGGGAATAGGTGAGAAGAGAATACAAAGAATATGGAGGTGATAAGGCTAGACATGCAGGTCCAATTAATAAACCAAATTTATTACAACAATTTCTAAAACTGCCCCACCCATCTAATATCCATCCGATATACATTATTCATGCATCGCAACCATGTATTCACACAAGCATGTTATCAATCAATCTAATCCAATTAATTAATCTGATAATTAGTGATCATCCAATGTTCAAACAACGATTTGATTTTGCTCGAGTCAAACTCGTTTTGCGAATAAGTACTCAAAGTATGAATTCTTGAATTAAATTAAACAACAAAATTAAATCCAATTCAATTTGTATTTAATACTAATTCACTATTTATTCCAAATTAAATATTACACTTTATTAACGAACCTTTACGACTTAAATTCCAAATTCAATCGTTACGGGTCTCAAAGCCCGATTAACATCCAATGTTTATTTAATTACAGTCCAATGGGATTTTAATTAATTTCTTTAAGGCGTGGACTTTTGGTCAACTCGGGTCAAAACCAATAACCAAAATCCAATCCGAGATTTACCCCATAAGCCAAGAAATCAATTTTGGCCCATTAGGCCCAATTAAATAATTAAGGTCCATTAAGTCATAATTGGACTTTATGGATGCGGTTTTGGGCCCAATTGGATCCAACCAAATTAGCCTAAACCTAACTTGGCACAACCAAGCCCAAAAGCCCAATTACAACCTTTAAGGCCCAAATCCAATTTAAACTTAATTAATTAACTTATAAAATTCCAAATTCCACAATTAATTAACCTAAGAGTAATACACAATTAATCACCCAATTAACATTTCTAAAACATTAATTAGCCTGATTAATCATGCACTTTAACATCAAATAGTGTCCAACACAATTAATCAAAATCAAACCCATTTTCATGCTTCAATCCTTCTCGACAATTAAGGGTTTTTCAATCCGATTCGGTTTCAATCCAATTGAATCCATTTTCATCATTTCCCAAATCATTTCAACTCAATCAAAATCAAAAAATCACCATGAATTTTTATATCACTATGAATTCGGCCAAGCCATAATTTGAGGAAAAATTGTTCAATTCAAAATTCAATCCAATTAAACCTCAAATCAATATTACCCAATTGTTTTAAGTCATCCAATGATCAAAAAACAAAAATTACCAAGACAATTAGGGTTTATCCATTTTCGGCCAAGCCAAAGCTTTTGGGGAAAATTGATCCAATCCAATTTTCTTGAAATTGATCATGCACAACTTCAATTCAACCTCATTCAAGCATACTTAATCAAACAATTTAACCAAATCATGCTCAAATTGATTTTGCCCAATTTTAAACCCTAAAAATTTCATGCTTGATATAAGCTCAAGATACCATTGTTGGTTTCTAATTAGGTCCCAAGAAACATCAAACAAGCATGAAACAAGTGAATACAACAAAGGAGAATGGCGGAAACATACTCACAATGAACGGATCTTGCGATGCGAAGAACACAAGCCTTCAAGCTCCCTCAAAGGTCACGGCAGTAGCTCCCCTAGGCAGTGGACTGCTCGGTTGTGGCTCCTTTAGCTCCTCCAAGATTCGGCCATTGATGACCTCCATTGAAGCTCCAAGCTTCAAGCTTCAAAAACGATTCCATGCTCACGAAAACGTTGCCCTATCACCTTAGGATGACTCAAGTGTGTGCTAGCACTTTGTATTTTGCAACAAAATACTCATCTTCTTCTCACTGCTTCTCGGCAGAAAACCAGAAAAGGAAGAATGAGAGAAAATGGCTCAAAGCCGTGTGAGAGAGAAGGAAAGAAGGGAGGGAAAAAAAGTGTAGGTGAGAGAGAGAAGAAAAAAGAAAAGTGTTTTGTATATATATTTATTTTTTATTTTCCAAAAATAAAAAACAAATACACAAAACCATTTCAAATCTCAAAAAAGTCAAAAGCAAAAGTAATAAAAGCTTTTCAACTAACACATCAATCACTCAATAGTCACATCACTCAAAGTGACATGTGATTTGACGCTTGATGTGACTAGCGATTTGACGCTTGATGTGACTTGCGTGCCACACTCGAATTCGAAATGCGAATGCGCTCGCAAACACACTCGGGCTCGGGTTCGCTAATTCCAAATTAATGAATTTTTCATTGCGACGTAATTAAATGATTATGCCTAGCGAAATCACTATTCACGTCGCTAACGAATTAATTCTAAATTAACTCGTTCGCCTGAATTAAAATCTAATTTCAATTCCGCGTCGAAATCCAATTTCGCATAATATATCGAATATATTATTTTATCGATTAATTCCAAATTAATCGTTCTCTCTTTAATTGATATTTTATCCCAGATAAAATATCTCCGTAATTAATCCCAGATTAATTTGTTCTCTCATCAAATTAATCCCAGATTAATTAAAGTGCGAGTCATACATCATCGGTGAATCTTCGAGAAGCGACCCATGAGATCCCCGGATATGTTGGCAGTAAATACGGTCGTCAGACTATCCGAACACGTAAGTACCTAGTACTACATTTGTACCGATTTACAAGACAAGGTTGGCTTCTAGCAAAGCGCCATGCCTACCCAATTCTCCAGAAATATCCTTATAGGAATATGTGATCTATATCAGGCGTAGTATACGCAGTATTGTGTATGTCGATCCAGTATCGGATGACCACGTGCTAGGCCGGGGGCTGGAATTGTGTCTGCCCCGTACGAAGCACATATCGGATGTCTGGTAACTAGTCTTTATAATCGGATATACATGACCTAGTCATAATATCCTGATAGCTCGAGCATTAAGAGAACGATTTTCGTATCCTATGTGACCATCATCTCCATATGACTGGAGTGATACTTCCGTCTTAACATCACACCCAATACACTACGATTCTCGATATACCCAGCATTGGCGTACACATAACCTGTTAAAGTCCTGGACGACCTCAACCAAGTATATTGATTGTCGCAAGTATTAGCGGTGCAAGTCTCAGGTTAAGACCAAATACACCTACCCTGATTTCGGACTTCCATAGACACATAGTCATACTACCAATGGAATTCCGAGGGGGTCTATCCAGAGTGAAACTGTTTCTCGTACCATCGGTAAAACACAACCTCCTATTACACTTGCATGAGTATCTTATACCCAAATATATGAGAACTATGACGTTGTGCCCTCACAACGCGCACAAGTGTAATACTAGTCTTTTACGCATTTATCGATGTACAATCTCGATAATGCTCTGACTATGGATATTTAATGATTTATCCTTCGTGGACTGATACTATCTCATATCATTCTCAATCCAGGAACAAATCACAGGGACCTCCTATCATTTATATATCTTGGTGATCTAATCACAAATGATAAGAGTGCAATCTCCTTTGTCACATAGTTAATTTGTACAACAACACCATGATCTGTACAAATAGTGATGCTATGGGTCATAATTGTCCAACATTATGTCTCTGGTTCCTTATCCGAAAGATATCTTTTCCTTTCTCTATCCATTACTGTGTCTAACACTGGTTCCTTTGTATCCTAGTCAATATTTGACTACTACTTTATCCTTGTACCATACCTTCTGAACAACTTCTTTCCTAAGTCTTTGATCCAACATTGTCTCTTGCTTTTTATTCTGTTCTTAAACTATGTCTGAAGTTCTTTTGTTCCAATTTTCTTCCATTATACTTTCACTTATTCTTGGGAATGTCTTGAGGCAATCATCAGAATCCACCTCTACTGATGTTGTCTAACGAGGGTTGGGAGGGTGGGACCTTGTTCTGAGGCCTTTCTGGTTATGGTGGCCTAGTTTCGCATACTGTTGAACTATAAACTTAGAACTCTCATGTATATACGTCTGGCATCTTTTCTCACACTAGGGTACTACTGCTAAAATTGTTTGATTTGTCTCTTCTAACTTTACTTCTGTTCTTTTCCGACTCTCGGACACACTATCTCTTCTGCAAAGTCCTTCTAAGGTCGTGCTCTCTAAGAACTTTCTCGCACTACCTCCATACTTTTCCTATCTTATCTCTGTTATTTAGCCTTCTAAAGTTGTTACTTCCTTTCTCTGGGTGCCAATATTCTCTCTTTACTATCTTTCCTTAAGAAACTCACTCTGTAGCTTAGGTTTCTTTCTTATCTCAGTCCATTGAACTCCTTACATGTTTACTCTCCTGAGAACTCTATCAGCTTTACTTACTTAGGACTTCTTCTACTAAATCTTTTAGTTCATGTGTTACTCTTATCTAGTTCTCCTTTCTCAAAATAATGAGACTCTTATGAGTCATATTCTATACTCTCGAAAGTCGCTCTCTCTCTGGTTCCTTTGTTTATTTGACCCTTTACAACCCCTAAGGGATTATAATTCTAAAACAACTTCTAGATTCGGCTTAACATACTATGCTTCCAATTATTCTATCTCATGTAAAACATTGTCATCTTCTTAATTCGCCTATTATGTCTCTTACTCTTCTTTATAGGTTCTTATTCTTTAATGGGCGCTAAGTTGAGGGACGAGTACATGCATTCTCTAAGGATCGACAGGTACACATTTCTGCTTTAGACTTAGGCTCTGTGACGATCTGGTTAGTGTTTGCACGTTTTCTAGAATCAAGATTTCTGAAAGGAAGGGTCGTCATTTATTCTACAAGAACCTAGTCGTCCACTTCATGTCTTAAGATCCTTTATTCTTTATCGATTGCTCTGAGGTCTTCATCTATCTTGCTGTCTCCAAACTTCATTTCTTGTATCACTGTATGTACTGAACTCTCTCTCATCACTTCTTGTTTCCATCTTACTGTTTTCATACCATGTTTATTTGATCTACACCATATTATTGAGGCTAGTGGTGGTTCGCTCTTCTGGCTACTTCCTAGTTTATGCTCTTTACTCCTGCTCTAAGCTACAATTATGGTGCTCTGTTCTGCCTTCTACACTGGTACTCTTATTACTCCTAAAGGCCCCAGCCTTACTAGTTTATTTTTATATATTCCCACGGATCCCTACTGACTTTGGGCCAATCTGCAGATTCTACTACATTGGTCTATCCGGTGGATTGCTACTAGTACTACGAGTCTCATGCTACCCTGCCCTGATCTTTGGGGCTATGCTAGGTTCTTTTCTTTATATCCTCGAAGCTTACTTAATCTTTTTCTTGGTGATCTATCTTCTTAATGCTTTCATTTCTTATTATGAACTATCGTCGGCTTCTCATGGCCGCTTATATCTAGACTGGTAAGGGTTAGGGCAAACATCTTATATCTTAATGGGTTTCGGTATCCTTGTTCTGGTGCTCTGTGTCCTGGTAGGATCTACTCCTCATATAAGGTAGGTCTGAGGTAGGCTTTATCAGGGCCACTTCCTTAGCTGGTGTCACTGAAGGGTTCGAAGGCTAGATATTTTAAGGTCTTGTCTCTATCGGATTACTGGGGGTAAACTAACTAACCGTTCCTGTTTTTTTTTGTGAGTCTGGGTCTGGGTTTGGGGATCTGGGGTTTTCTAGATCCTTTCCGACATCTCTCATCTGTGAGGACTCTCGAGACTAGTCTCGATCTCTCGCTCCTTTTTATCCTTCTATTTATTCCTCGTTACTAGGAAGATTCATTGTTTATATAAGGCATTTGAGGCTCTCAAATCTATTTGAAAGAAGTTTTTAGGGAGGAAAGGAATTTTACGTCTACTAGGTATTTTAACATTTGCTCGTGATTTTAATTCTCTTTACCACCATAGGTTCTGTATCTATGTCTTATAACCATTTTTAGTCATTCGGGGAGCTTGCTATCAGTATGAAGTATTCGAGAGTTACTAAATAAACTGGAAGAATTTCTGGGAAGGAAAGGAATTCTTATTTGGGAGGAAATGACTTTACTTAGGTCTACTCGGTATTTTAGACTTGCTATATTTCATTTCTCTACTCCAAATTCTAGTGTCTTCCATATTATCTCATTCTGTGTCTTTGATCCTTACTATTATATGCTTTGAGATTTTCTTATCTATATATTTCCGTACCTCTATCTCTATTTGCTTCTTTTGATCATCTATTTATCCATTCATGCTTTTCTTTCTAGCCTTCTCTTTCTAGTTTCCTGGGTAAGTATTCTTTGAACTTTACTATTCCTCACTGTTTCCTTACTTTTCTCATCTTCAGCTAGTTAACTAACTACACATACTTTCTTACTCTTTATAGCTTTTTCTTCCCGCTCTCTGGGTAACTTTTCTTAAAATCTTACCATATGGTTTCGTAGCTTGTTTGTACTTCTGGTAATAGGCTGAATATCTTCAAGAAGATTCCTAACTTGGATCTAGAGTATAATTGTTCTCGTAAGGAATACTATTCGAATAATATAGGAAAGCTTACTAACCTATCTATGGATCTTGAGGACGTACTCGAGGATCAGATATTGGAGAGATAGTGCCCCGCATACAAGTATCCCATACATACTATGTATACAAGACCCTAGCACTCTACCCACTGCAACTACTGACTCCCTAGATCATGCTATGATACCATCTTTGTAACATCCCCGATCCGGAGATGTTACCGGCGGGGAATATGTCGTACTATTCCCCTGAGCCTCTGACATACTAACTGTATACTTTACTACTGTCTTATCTCAACTATAACTTGAACATGGAACCTTTGCCCAAACCTTAACATAAAATGTAAAAGATTTCATACTCACATAAACTTAACGTCACATACATTTCGACTCTACACTTTAATACTGAAACACAACTTTACAATACAATTTTCTGAAACTAAACTTTGCTTGACTTGACTGAACTCATACTCTGACTGGTGGACTCAGACCCACAAGTGACTGCCATCAGTATCCATCCTCTCGAGCTCGTCCTCCTGAAATACCTTCAAAACAAACACTGGGAGTGGGGAGGTTAGATCGCTGTACGATCTGAGTGAGTGGACAAAAAACTAAAAATTGATATAAAAGCTTTTGGTTTCAAAACCATAGTGTCATAAACATCTTAATATGAAAAATATTTTCTAAAAACTTCTTCTGAAATCCCTTTTATAAAACTTGTCTTTCTGAAAACTACTTTTAAAATTTTGGATTCTGAAAACTATTTCTGAAAACTATTTACTGAAAATCTAATCACTGTGAACTGCTCTGTATCTGAAAACCTTAACGTATGAGGGCGTTACGTATCGCCATCCCCCCATACGCCTAACTGGAGCCAGCAGTGTAAATTCATGACTTTGGGGCGTTACGTATCGCCGTCCCCCAAGACACAAACTAGAACTGAGGGTTCAGATCTATGCTACCACCCAAGCTCTGAAACTAGGGTCTAGGGGCATTACGTATCACCGTCCCCCTAGCCCTGCTCTAGGATCTGGGGGGTTACGTATCGCCTTCCCCCCAGTCCTCTACATGTGCACATGTCCTCTGTCCGTCAATTCCAACTCTGTATAAGTTACATACTGGGGTGGGTTTTTTTCCCTCATGCCCCGAAAAACATAAATCTCATGTTTGAAAACATTTGTAACTCAAAACTCATGCTGAAAAATAATCTTTCTAAATCATCACTGTATGTATATAAAAAAAAACATATGTAATAAAATTCAGTCTAACGCCCTACATGCTTTTAAAAAGTAAGTCTGAATTCAAAACTGTTAAATAAAATTAGTTCTGAGAAAAAAAAGGTCCACTCATTGTTATAGGAATCTGGCTGGCACTGGATCCCGTGTCGAAGGAAATTGCGGTTCCTATGGATAATTTGACTAAGAGATATTGAATTCCATTACTTTTCCTTCAAGCTTTTTCCATGAAAAAATGAAGAAGAAATGGGGAGCTTCTTTACCCTCAAACTCACGGTTTTTGCTTCATAAAAGAGGGGAATGAATAGTAGTCTATTTATAGAAGAAGGTGGATAATTTTTTAATGAAATGGGTGGCCAAGAGTGTGCCACATCATCCCTTTCTAGACTTTTCCCGAAATTCACTGTAACAGCCGCGGAGTTCTTGATTTTTGACCCATTTCGGGCTCGAATTTAGGAAAATGTATTACTCAAAAGTCGTAGCTCTCGGTCTTAGCTTTCCGAATATATAAAATACATAAAAATTGGAGTTTGTATGAGAAAGGTACACCCCAAATACCACGGGCTGGCCAAAGGAGAATATTGTACAGTCTCGTCCCAGGACTTTGAGGGATTTACCGATTGTCCCCAAAATCATTCCATGAGTATACTTAAGTCTCAACATAATTTATTTTATGTGCCTCCATCCCGTACATAACAGTATCACTGTATGCAGTAGTAAAAACTACCGGTCGTTACCAAAACATTTGATGTAGCGTGATGAGTTAACGTAGTCACCAAATATCGTCATTAGTGTGAGGGTGTACATACGAAGCTCATTAGTGCACATTGAAGAGTATACACCTAGAACACGTCTTAATCCAATATCAACTAGGAGTCACATGAAGTGTTTGACCTTGGAGGTCTACCTAATGAGTTTACAAAGGCCAATATCGTCATTAGTGTGAGGCTGGAGTAAATGTCATGGGATCCACTTCCCGCTATGAAATTTTGATAGTCAAATTTCTATTTTTCCGTTCAGGGAGATTACGAAATTATGTAAAGTAGTGGGATGGCACTAATAGATTTAAAATTCCTTAATCAATTAGTGTTATCACTTTTGAAATGAAAACTGTTCTGCTATAACTCAAAGATGTTGTCTTGTAGATGGCTGCCGCTAATACATTGATGAAACTTTTAGATTCCAAAAAGCTAAAAGGATCCAAGAACTATTTCGAATAGGAAATGAACATATGCCTTGTCTTGGAGTATGAAAAGTTGACTTATGTCACTGTCAATCCACTGCCTGTTGATATTGATCATGACTCCACTCCAGAAGAGCGAGAAACTTTTGATAGATGGAAGGATGATAACCTGAAGGTGAAATCCTACATCTTGGGATCGATGGTTCCAGATTTGCTGAGACAGTACATTGAAGTACCAGATGCTTGGAGCTCATTTTCCGTAATCCGATTCTATAGGAATTTGACAGTATTCCAAAACCAACGACTAGGAATATTTAATTTAAGAATAGTTTACACCTAGTGTCAAAACTATTCTAAGGTTGATGTCATTCTTAGCATATCTATACATCAATCTAATACGCATAATGACAATACCATTAATAAGGTATGAAATGAAAAATATAGTTAGTTTATTAATAAATAATAAAATATACAAATCTGATTGGCACTCTAAGCACCAACTCCATCAACAGTAACGATTAAAACAATAACAATAACAGCAGTAATAACATGACAGTAAGTAAATAACTTGTAAAATAAATCAACAGTTAGAAAAAAGGAATATAACGGAGCCAATTAGATTTCATGTCTCCTCAGCATGTCTTTGGGGATACCAGGCCGGATACAGGGATGTTCGATCGGACATGAACTATGTCTGGTCGGACGTTATACGTGAACCAGATAAAAAATAAACTTTAAAACAAAACAACATGATAACAATGAAATAACAAGATATGTAAAATCGACCTTTCGTATAATCATTTCCTAATAGTACGTAGAGTTGTATCCCGAGTGTATACCATATTATCGTCCATTCACAATCAGCTATGGAATTTACATCCGGGATTCCATCCTATATACCAATAAGGAACCATCATATATGGCAGGACATGTTTTAACTTACGTATGTCCGGCCGGATGTGAGTCAAGTCTGGCCAAACATATTGTGATAAAGTAGTACTGTAAGACGAGTGGAAATAGCGATGAGAGTGCCATCGGGTTGTACCTTATATATATTTAGCTCATAAGATGCCTATGAAAGTGGGGCAGTTGCTGGATCACTCGTCAGAAAGGGAAAACTCTAGGGATTTCGTAGAACTCTCATTGGATTTCTCTCTCAAGCTCTGTTTTGGCCTTTTGTTAATGACTTGGGATTCACATTTTTTCCTCTCTTAATTCGTTTATTTCTCTCGCTTTTTATAGACATAGGCCTTAACGTGATAATAACGATAAGAAAAATTAAAATAAATTTTGAGGTAAATCCCTTAGGAGTTTGGAATAATCTAACGACTTTATTGGATAACTAGCAGATCGATATATGTCGTATGAACGACCTAGTGAATGACCCGTCGTAAATGAAAGTAAAAACAAATAGTACATAACTTGTGTAAATAATCTAATTCAAATTAGATCTTTGAAAGTATAAACTTAAAAAGTCGTGAACACATACCATGGATCGAGAATCATGAATCGTAGATCTTGAAACTTAAATTGTAAATCATATACTATTACCATAAACACGAAATGTAGACTGTAAACGTGAATGAAAAATTTATAAACATGGTTAGTTACCTGAGATCATAAACTGACATCTGTAACATAAATTGAAACTACCAACATTACTTGAAAACTATATACATGACTTGAATTCGTAAATTTGAACTGAAAACTGTACTAATGACCATAACTATAATAAGTGACTTGTATTTATGATTGAAAATGATATATGTGATAATATGTTTGCAAACTTAAAACATGACATGGAAACTTTGATCATGACTTGGAATTATAACATGATTTGAAACTGTAAAAATGAGTTGAAAGCTGCAAATATGATTGTAAGTACAATACGTAGACTATTTAACATGAACTTATAAACATGACTAAAATTTGTAACATGAATAAAAACTAGATCATTAATTGAAATCGTAAACATCAACTGATATTGTAAGCATAATTGGAAAACGTAAACCTGAAACAGCCACAAACATGACGTATGACTATGAAAATGATAATACGATTGATGACCGTAAAACTGACTTTAAAATTATAACATGAATTTAAAATCTATAACAAGTTTGTATATTGTAACATGATTTGAGAACTGAAATATGATAATGTGACTGTACTCTTCAAACCTAAAAATTGAGAAACATGTCATGACCCAAAAGTTATGACATGAACTGAGACATCGACATGAACTAAAAATGTCAACATGACTTGAAACTGTAGACGTGACTTAATTTGTACACATGATGACATGATTGCAAACTGTAAAAATGACTTGAAATTATAACATGTAAGCATAAACTTAAAACTATAACTGTACACATGCACTACAACTGTGAATCTGATAATATTACTTGACTGTACAATATAAACTATAAAGATTTTGGTAAACTGAAAACTGAATCATAATCTAAAAGAACAAACGTAGACTGAAGACGTAAACATAAGCTGAAAACATAAGCATCTGAATTCAAAACTTATATTAAAAACACATACTAAAAATAACTTGTCATGAAAACCTCATCAGTATCGTAATCTGGGGGTGTGAAACCTACTTAGCATAACCTAGCACTGCGTAAGCAGAGGAACATCAACATGAAAGATGAACATGAATATTTTTATCAACTCACTAAAAGACATTTAGGCTTATTGAGCTGAGCGTACCCGAGATAGCTATATATGAGGGGACGACACTTTACTGGTGATTTGAAAACTTTTTTTCTTGTTCTTGTAAACCGTTTACTGAAAAACTTAAATGGAGATTCATGGAAATCATAACTATAACACCCCAATAAATTCCGACATAAATTTCGATGACCATTTCGTTAGGTGTGATACGTGATACAAACCATGCATGGGCGTGATTTTACTCGTGAAATAATTTTTCGGGCATTTGGAAAATCATTTGCAGTATGGTATGCATTTATTTTTTTATCGTGTACCAGATAGCTTTTAATAGTTTGGCTATAACTTGGGCTACCGATGTTCAATTTTAGTGATCCTTAAATGGTTGGAAAACTTAGATGAATATCTACAACTTTCATTTGAATATTTATCCAAATTCATAGCAGAAGTAAGTAAAAAACGTGCGTACTTAATGAGCACTGTAAAGTTATGAATTTACTATTCATTTAGCATTTATTATTATTATTGTATTATCAAAGAAATCTGCCTCTTACTATTTAAGACAACCTTATTTATTCTCTTCTCTAACACACCTCTTTCTTTTACAATTTCTTTAGAAATTGAAATCTGTGATCGATGCTTCATCTCTCACATAAGTTAGGAAGTGATTTTTGCAACTCCTCCAAGCCATCAACAAGAAAAGTAAGTTTCTAGCCATGTCCTCTTCAAATTTTAAAAATTTATGCTTTCTTTTCTTCTTACCATTTTCGAAATCCATGAGCCAGCTAGGGAAAAATTGATGCATATAAGCATGATAGGATCATTGCTAGCTCATTTGGTAACTAGATTACTTGAACCCATACATTAATTTAATTGAAAACTAAAGTTTTATTAGTAAGACACCATGGCTGAATTTTGAAGGTGTATTGGAAGCTTGTTATTTTTATGTTTTGGTTGTTTAATAATCATTACTGAGATGGTATGTTATGGTTAGCATGTTGGGTTGATTTGTTAAACTAAGTAGAGGGATTTGGGGTAATGACTATAAATTTGAGGGTTGTTGAGGAAGGGAAATTTTTTTTTTGATCATGTTGTAACCGTGAATGTAGTATGTAAATGTGTGGATGTTGATACTTAGATGTAAATTATGTTTTTTGTGGCTCGGTGCGTCAAGATGGAATTGGGAATATGGCCGAGTATGTGAGGATGAAAGAGGTGAAAAATTTTAAATTTAAAAGGAAATGTTAGCATTGTGGACGAATTGGGTGAAGACATGTAGTTTTCTTATGTTGTGGTGTTGGTAAGTTTGCAAGCATGAATTAGTGTAATGTTATGTTATGTTTATGTGTATTAGGTTTAATTTGCTATTCAAGTATGTTGGTGGATGGCTTGGCAGAGTTTTGTATGTGTGGAGTATGCTTGGTGTGATTTTGATGAAGATGTTGTATACAACCTACATAAGCCCAATGTTGTTTGAGGAATGTTGGTGATGATTGTATATGTATGGGTGCATGTCCATGAGTCTTCAAGGAGTGTAAAAGTGTTTTGTGTTTTTAGTGGTGGTTGGACTTATGTATGGTACTTAAGTAAAGATGAAATTATTATAGGGTTGGAATAATCATAGATGGCAAGTATGAGTGTAGGCGTGAGCATGCCTTTGTTGTGGGGAGAAATATTGTCAAGAGTATTGATGATTGTGTGTGGAGTGTGGCCAAGCATGTGGATGCAAAATAAGCTTGATGTATGTGTCCATGGTAGCATTGTGAATAAGGCTTTGATACCTAGTTTGAAGTTGAAAATGGAATTCGAATTGACCAAGGGTAGTATAGAAGTAAATAACCATGAATGACCAAGACATATAGTGGTTGTTTCATGATTAAGAGGTTTGAGTATTTTCATGATGTTGGATTCGTCGATAAGCTTAGTTTTATGAAAGTGCTTGTGAGCCGCTTTATAAAATGTCACGACTAGTAATTAAGCCTATGGGAATTAGTAGTGCACATAAAATTCCACTTTCATGACAATCATGCATCCATTCATCATTCACGCATCTGAATAAGGTCATAAACATCCTTAACTACTAACCACATTTGAAATTATGCCTTGTAGATACCATGCAAGATATCCCACATGAACATCACTAGGTCTCTCGAGCAGTAGGCTCAATTCCAGATTGTGAGTGAATGTTGTAGTTCTTTTATGTTTTCTAAGTTCTTTTTTTTTTTTTTTATGGTTTAATGACTTAAGATTTCAGAGTTTAGTTATAAATAGTTTTACATCTTAATAGTTCTCCATGATTTTAGTTATGCTATCAAATTCAAAAGGTTATAGATTTTTGACTTCTCAGCTCATACACATGTTTAGTTTTATATACTACATCAACTTTATAAGTTAGCAATGATATAAGAACATGAATTTTCCAACTTATGACACACGATTCACTTTTAATGATACGATTTAGTTTGAATGTGATTTAGTTTTACAAGCACTTGAAACTCATTTTTAAACCACCAGTATCGAGTCGTCTCTTCATGTTTAGTATCTCAGGTTCGCTCACGTTGCCTCATGAGGCACTGATCATCCTCATAGGCTCATGCATGTTCACGCTCAAGTTTTTTGCCTACGCATTGTCAGATCCCACTAGGTAGGCATCACACCCCCCAGGCCACGACACTGGTGAGATTTTTCTTGACAATAGATGTGTTTTAAAGCTCATATATATTTAATTTACATGCTTTTATATATATATATATATATATATATATATATATATATATATATATATAATATATATATATATAAACTAATTTCTTTACTTTTTAGTTTTCATGCAAAATAAAGTATTTTACGTTATTTTTACCTAGTGTTCACTCGCCAAGTTATTTTATGTTTTTTTTTTACCTTGTGTTCACTCGCCAGGTCTTTCAAAAATATGACCCCCCCCCCCCACAGTTTTACTTCCAGTGCAGGTTCGGTTTCAGCTTCTAGGATCTCAGATTCAGAGGCTGTAGTTATTAGGGATCTCACATATAGATATAATTGTTGGGTTTTCTAATAACATTGCCAAGGATCTAATAAGCATAAAACATGTGAATACTCAAAGTAAGAAAGAAGAAATTATACTCACTTTGATCGGTTATGTGGATGTGTTGATAACAAAATTTTTATCTCCTTTAGAAGTGCTCCAAGCTCTTCTCTTTGATTGTATGTTGAGCTCCAAGCTTGGTGAATGAATTCCAAACTCAATGGATGTTTCCCTATCACGTTTGTAGACTCTTTAAGTGCTAGATATGGAATAAATTTGCAACAAAAATCTTCCCTTATCTATGTGTTATTCTCGGCCAAGCCAAGAAGAAGAGAGGGAGAGAGGCTTTCACGATTTTTTTGAGTGAAAATGAGAGAGTGTGTGTTGTTTTGATTTTGTATGTTGTGTATATCATTTTCAAAAAAACAATTACCATTTACCAAATTCAAAATTAGGTAAATGTCATTCACAAATCAAGGTTGTGTATTTTACAAGCAACCAAAATCCTACCAACTTCTATCAACCTAAAGTTGATAAAGTTGACTAGTGATGTGATTAGGTGAGGGCCCCACTTAAATTCAAAATCCGAGTGGGCCCGCTAAATACATTCCAGGCTCGGGTTCGTTAATTCCAAATTAACGAATTTTCCGTTGCGACTTAATTAAATCGAATTTAATTAAATAATTATGCCTAGCAAAATTACTATTAAAGTCGCTCGTGAATTAATTCTAAATTAATTCGTTCGCCCGAATTAAAATCCAATTTTAATTTCGCTTCGAAATCTAATTTCATTTAATATATCGAATATATTATTTAATCGATTAATCCCAAATTAATCGTTCTCTCTCTTCTTATCGAATTTTATCCCAGAAAAATTCTTGTCGTAATTAATCCTAGATTAATTTTCTCTCTCTCTCATAATTAAGACCAGATTAATTATGTTCGAGTCATACGTTGTCGGTGAATCTTCGGGAAGCGACCCATGAGATCCCTTGATATGTTGGCAGTAAATTCGGTCGTCAGATTTTCTGAACACGTGCGTACCTCGTACCACGTTCTTACCGATTTACAAGACATAGTTGGCTTCTAGCAAAGCACCGTGCCTGCCCAATTCTCCGAAAATATTCTTTAAGGAATATATAATCTTTGTCAGGCGTAATATAAATAGTATTGCGTATTGCGATCCAGTATCAGATGTCACTTGCAATGCCTGGAATAGTGTCTGCCCCGTACGAAGCATATATCGGATCACAATAAACTAGTCTCTATAATTGGATAATCATGACTTTGTCATATTATCCCGATAGTTGCAACATAATAGAGAACCAGTTATGTATCCCTGCGTGATCATCATCTCCATATGACTGAAGTGATACTTCCGTCTTGACATCACACCCAATATACTACGATTCTCAATAAACCCAGAAGAGGCGTACAAAGAACCTTTTAAAGTCCCGGACGACCAAAACCAAAGCATATTGATTGTCGCAAGTATTAGAGATGCAAGTCTCAGGTTAAGACCAAATACACCTACCCTGATGCGGATTCCCATAGACACATAGTCATACTACCAAAGGGATTCCGCGGGGTCTATCCAGAGCGAAGCTGTTTCCGTACCATCGGCAAACACAACCTCCTATCACACTTGCATAAGTATCCAATACTTAAATATATGAGAACTATGCTGTTACGCTTCCATAACACGCACAAGTGCAATACTAGTCTATTCCGCATTATCGATGTCCAGTCTCGATAATACTACGACTATGGATATTTAATGATTAAACCTTCATGGATTGATATTGTCTCATATCTTATTAATCCGGAACTAATCATAAGGACTTTTATCATTTATATGCATTCAAGTAATCTAATTACAAAATGATAAAATAGCAATTTCCATTGTCACATAGTTAATTTGTATAAAAACCACAATGTCTTTAACAAATAGTGACGCTATGGGTCATAATTGTCCAACAATCTCCCACTTGGCCTATAGCCAGTCACTCAAGTATCTAACACCTGAACTATGTACATGTCGCTCAAAATTTTGCTGAGGAATAGCTTTTGTTAGCGGATCTGCAATATTGTCATCTGATGCGACCTTCTCGATCTTCACATCGCCACGATGTATGATCTCATGAATCAGATGGAAACGTCGAAGAACATGCTTGGATCGTTGATGAGACCGCGGTTCCTTAGCCTGCGCTATAGCCCCGTTATTGTCACTATACAATGGAACAGGCTCAGCTGCTAACGGAACTACTCCTAATCCAATTAGGAATTTATGGATCCAAACTGCCTCTTTTGCTGCTTCAGCTGCAACAATGTATTCCGCTTCTGTTGTTGAATCGGTAACAGTCTCTTGCTTGGAAGATTTCCAGCTTACTGCTCCGTTGTTCAAATAAAATATGTACCCAGATTACGACTTACAGTCGTCTTTATCGGTTTGGAAACTTGCTTCGGTAAACCCAGTTACCTCAAGTTCTCCATCTCCATAGATTAAGAACGCGTCCCCAGTTCGTCTAAGATACTTAAGGATGTTCTTAACTGCAACTCAGTGACCATCACCTGGATCGGCCTGATAGCGACTACACATGCTCAAAGCATATGAGACATCAGGTCGCGTACATATCATGGCATATATGATCTATCCGACTGCAGAAGAGAACGTGATCCGACTCATGTTGTCTCTCTCATCTTGAGTTTTAGGACACATGTCCTTAGATAGAGTTACACCATGTGACACTGGCAACAGTCCCCTCTTAGACTGTTCCATGTTGAATCTCTTCAACACTTTGTCAATGTACGTGCTCTGGGAGAGACCAATCAGCTTTCTAGATCTATCCCGGTAGATCTTTATTCCCAGAATAAAGGCTGCTTCTCTCAGATCTTTCATGGAGAATTTTAATGAAAGCCAAGCTTTCACCGATTGTAGCATGGGAATGTCATTGCCAATAAGCAATACATCATCAATGTAAAGGACAATGAATGTCAGTGCACTCCCACTAACCTTCTTATATACACAAGGATCATCCTCGTTTTGAACGAAATCATATTCTTTTATGATCTCATCAAAACGTTGGTTCCAAGAACGTGATGCTTGCTTCAATCCATAAATGGATCGATTTAACTTACAAACCTTGTTTGCAAGTCTTGGTACGATAAAACCGTCAGGTTGTTGCATATAAACATCCTCTAAAAGGTTTCCGTTAAGGAAAGTGGTTTTGACGTCCATCTGCCATATCTCGTAATCGAAATATGCAGCAATAGCAAGCATTATTCGAATGGATTTAATCATGGAAATTGGTGAAAAAGTTTCTTTGTAATCGACACCATGTCGTTGACGATACCCTTTCGCTACAAGCCTAGCTTTGTACGTTTGTATGTTGCCATCCATGTCGGTCTTCTTCTTGAAGACCCATTTGCAACCAATAGGCTTTACGCCTTCTGGTGTATCAACCAGCGTCCAAACTTGGTTGGTGTACATGGAATCCATTTCGAATTTCATTGAATCTTGCCATAAACCGGAGTCGATACCTTGTATCGCTTCCTCATACATAGCTGGTTCGTCTTCCTCAATAAGATTAATATCCACATGAGGTGAGATCAGAAACCCATACCTCTCAGGTTATTTTCTTACTCTCTCTGACCTACGCGGTTCTTTTGTATTCGAAGATTATGGTACAGTCTCATCCCTGATGAATTGTTCATGTTCCGTTAAGGAATCGGTGCCAGGAATAGTATCACTTCGATTTTCATCGAGTTCTACTTTCCTCCCACTAACCACTGCATTTAGGAATTCCCTTTCAAGGAAAACCGCATGTAGAGCAACAAATACTTTGTTCTCTTGTGGGTTGTAAAAGTAATATAAATCAATCTCAAATAGGCACTTATCCGATTTGGGTTCAAGTTTGGTACCATCCAAACGTTTAACGTATGCCCAGCAACCCCAAATCTTCAGGAATGAGAAACCCGGTTTTTCAAGTCCATATTTCATACGGAGTATGTTGAACAGACTTTGACGGAACCTTATTCAAAATAAGTATTGCACTGTTCAATGCATATCCCTAGAAGGAAAGAGGTAGCTCAGTGCGACTCATCATAGACCTTACCATGTCCAACAAAGTTCGGTTTCTCCGTTCGGACACACTGTTTAATTGAGGTGTTTCGGGAGGAGTCCACTGTGAAAGAATACCATACTCTTTCAAGTAATCGAGAAACTCATTGCTCAAGTATTCTCCACCACGGTCCGACCGTAATGTTTTAATACTTTTGCCGGTCTGTTTTTCTATTTCGTGTCGAAACTCTTTGAATTTCTCAAAAGTTTCCGACTTGTGTCTCATAAGATACACATAACCATAACGCGATGCATCATCCGTAAAGGTTACGAAGTATTCATATCCACCTCTAGCCTGACTAGACATGGGCCCACATACGTCACTATGAACGAGGGCTAATAGTTCGGTGGCACGCGCATATTTACCGCTAAAAGGTGTTTTAGGCATTTTGCCTAATAAACAAGATTCGCAGACGTCATATGAATTTAGATCAAATCCGTCCAAGTACCCACTCTTCAAAAGTGTGGATATGCGAGTCTTGTTAATGTGTCCTAGACGAAAATGCCACATATAAGTTTCATCTTTGTTACTTAATTTAAGCATTTTGTTTGTTACATTATATGTTTGAGATTGATTTATATTCAAAATATAAAGACCATTATTCACATCAGCACTGCATATCTCAATATCATTTTTATACATAAAACACCCAGTGTTTCTAAATACAAAAGTATACCCACATTGGGCTAATAAAGATACATATATAATATTCCTAGTCAAACTAGGTACATAATAACAGTCTGATAAGTTTAGTACATGCCCCGAGGGCAGTTCCAAAATATAAGCCCCGAGGGCAGTTCCAAAATATAAGTCTCAACGGCCAAAACGGCGACTCTAGTCCCATTTCCAACTCGGAGGTCAATCTCTCATGAGGCCAGTCTCCTGCTAATCTGCAGATCCTGCACATCAGTATATATATGAGTACCACAACCAGAATCAAAAATCCAATTTTTAAAACTAGAAGTAGACATGTTTATTTCTATAACAAACATACCTGAAGCCGGTGTCTTGCCCGCTTTGATTTCCTTCATGCGCGCCTTGTACTCACGGCAGTCACGCTTCCAGTGACCCTGTTTGCCACACTGCAGGCATACATCTTGGGATTTGTCCTTTTCCTTCCCAGAAGACTTTGACGATTTGGCCTTGTTGTTCTACTTCTTCTTCTTTACACCTCCAATAGCCTTCGGCCAAGCCTTGGGAGACTGAGATGTTGAAGCGAAATGCGCCTCACGCTTTTTGCCCTTCAAAAGCTCTTTTTCTGCTTCACGCAGTATTGCCATCAACTCTCCAAGAGTATGGTCTTGGTTCATCATATTGTAGTTCATGATGAACCCGCTCCAGCTGTCAGGAAGAGACTGCAAGATCAAATCTATAGAAGTCTCGGGCTCAAAGGTTATGCCTAGCTGACCCAGCTGTTCGATGTCAGCAATCATCTGCGACACATGGTGCTCGACAGATTTACCCTCTGACATTCGAGAGTGAAAGAGATTCTTCTGCAATTCATACCTTTGCGATATAAGGTTAGATCGATGAAGGTCCTTCAATTTTTCCATCATAGTATAGGGATCCAATCCCTCGTTCTAGCGACGAAATTGAGGGGTCATTACATCGAGCATAATGGATTGAGCAGTTGAGTTGTCATCGCTATGAGTCTTCCAAAGCTCAAGTTCAAGCGTCTGCTCATTTCCGGACTTAGGCCCGAGAGGTCTCTCTATCGTATAGAGCATTCTCTCAGCCCCCAGGACAATCTTGAGGTTCATATCTCAGTCAGGAAAGTTCGCACCATTAAAGACATTTTCGCCCATGATAATGTCTCTAACTCTGATCTTTCCAGCAATCTTAATTGCAATAGTCTAACTATTCAATTAACGATTTTTGGGTACAGTCCAACTGTTACAAGAAAATAATAAAATATTAGTCCAACTAATAAATACATAAAGTGACGAAATAATTTGAAAGCGCGTATTTGGCAAGTATTTGAACGAAATTGAAAATTCAATACTGGCCTCCCACTATTTTTCGGCGAGCCTCTAACCCTCTGTTGAGTACTCGGGAAACCTAGTTTCCTAGTGGGCTAGGATCCCGTTAAATAACATTCAACATTGACTTTGGCCAACAAGCTGTATGATATTTAACTAGGTAGATCTCTAAGATCAATTGGATTTCATCCAATTCCTAGATCCGGTAGATGGACCTCCAAGTCCGAAACATATATACAATATATATGCCAATATATCCAATATATTTTCCTAACATTTTCCTCTGAATCAACTAAGCCTTGGCTTTGGCTCAACAAGCTTAATGATTCCAGTTAAGCGGGACCCATTGACCTTGGAAAACTTCGTAATCCATGTCGATGAACACGAAGTGACCTTGACTTTGGCCAACAAATCACAACTTGCCCAAGACATGTGATATGGAACAAAGCTTTCATGGTTCAAACACATCCGCGATGGACATTGATCTTGACTTTGGCCAACAAACCAATGCAATCTTGGATCTTGAGAAAGAATCACTCAATGGAAGGAAAACGCTTAATATTTGATTGAGGGTTTTTCGCGTAAATTGACAACCAATTTATTATCTTTGATTAGGTCTCATCATACACCCTTAAGCATGCATTCTAAAAGCATAATAAGCTGCGATAAATAAATTAATAATGATATGCGGATGGATATCTCACAAATTGTTCCTAGAACAAATCACTCCATTTCCTCTCCCCGGTTAGCACTATTCTAACTTCTACCCAATTACATAATACAATAAAGAAACCTCATTAACATTGAGGGGAATTGGTGAGAAGAGAATTACAAAGAGTCAAGAGATAAAGGCTGGACACGCAGGTCCAATTTAATAAATTCTAAATTTATTACAACAATTTCCAAAATTTCCCTCACTCATCTAATATCCATATGATATACATTATTCATACAATACATCCATGTATTCACACAAAGCATGTTATTCAATCAATCTAATCCAATTAATTAATCTTTGAATTAAGTGATGATCCAATGTTCAATCAACGATTTTATTTGCGCGAGTCAAACTCGTTTAAGAATAAGTACTCAAAGTGCGAATTCTTGAATTATATCGAACTACAATTTTAAATCCGATTTAATTTGTATTCAATACTAATTCATATTTAATTCCAAATTAAATAATTACACTTTATTAATCTGCCTTTACAACTTAAATTCTAAATCTAATCTTAATGGGTCTCAAAGGCCCAATTAACATCCAATGTTAATTAATTAAAGTCCAATGGGCTTTCCATTAGTTTCTTAAGGCATGGACTTTTGCAACCAAAGCTCAATAAGGAATCACCATTTGCCATAAAATTAATTTTGGCCCATTAGTCCCAATTAATTATTTAAAAGCCCATTTATTATATTTGGACTTGATGGTATGGTTTTAGGCCCAATTTGGATCCAATCCAATTGTCCTAAACCAACTTGGCTCAACCAAGCCCATTAGGCCCAAATATAACAACATTAGCCCAATTCTAAATTGAAGCCTAATTAATTAAATTCCAATATTCCAAATATCACAATTTATTTAATTAAAGTGTATAGCTATAATTAATTATTTAAATTAACATTTCCAAAACACCAATTTAATTAATTAATCATGCTTAATTATTTTCAATACATGTCCAACACAATTGAAGCAAAATCAACTCATTCCATGCTCTTCAAGTCACAGCAATATTGGGCATTTTATATCCGATTTTGATTTCAATCCAATTAAATCACAAATCAATATAATCATGCATTTTAAACACATCCAATGGTCTAAAAATTCAAAATCACGATGAGCTACAAAGGGTCCAACTTTCGGCCAAGTTAGGGTAATTAGGAAAAAAATTTCTAATCAATTTTTCTCCAAATTAATCATGCATAACTCTAAGCTATCATAATCTAAGCATATCCAAACACTCAATTTGATTAAATCATGCTCCAAGAAAAAATACACAAATTCAAGTTTATGAACCATAATCCATTTCCTGCTTAAATTGGCTCTGATACCATTGTTGGATTCTCTAAGAACATTGCCAATGATCTAATAAGCATAAAACATGTGAATACTCGAAGTAAGAAAGTGGAAATTATACTCAATTTGATCGGTTATGTGGATGTGTTGATAACAAATTTTTTGTCTCCTTTAGAAGTGCTCCAAGCTCCTCTCTTTGATTGTATGTTGAGCTCCAAGCTTGGTGAATGAATTCCAAACTCAATGGATGTTTCCCTATCACTTTTGTAGACTCTTTAAGTGCTAGCTATGGAAGAAATTTGCAACAAAAATCTTCCCTTATCTATGTGTTATTCTCGGCCAAGCCAAGAAGAAGAGAGGGAGAGAGGCTTTCACGGTTTTTTTGAGTGAAAATGAGAGAGTGTGTGTTGTTTTGATTTTGTATGTTGTGTATATCATTTTCAAAAAATAATTACCATTTACCAAATTCAAAATTAGGTAAATGTCATTCACAAATCTAGGTTGTGTATTTTACAAGCAACTAAAAACCTACCAACTTCTATCAACCAAAAGTTGATAAAGTTGACTAGTGATGTGATTAGATGTGGGCCCCACTTAAATTCAAAATCCGAGTGGGCCCGCTAAACACATTCCGGGCTCGGGTTCGTTAATTCCGAATTAACGAATTTTCTGTTGCGACTTAATTAAATCAAATTTAATTAAATAATTATGCCTAGCAAAATTATTATTAAAGTCGCTCGCGAATTAATTCTAAATTAATTCGTTCGCCCGAATTAAAAATCAATTTTAA
Source organism: Zanthoxylum bungeanum (assembly GCA_019454045.1). Lineage (NCBI taxonomy): Eukaryota > Viridiplantae > Streptophyta > Magnoliopsida > Sapindales > Rutaceae > Zanthoxylum > Zanthoxylum bungeanum. The sequence continues at coordinate 199,704 of SKCR01004380.1, forward strand.
TTCCGCTTCAAAATCTAATTTCATTTAATATATCGAATATATTATTTAATCGATTAATCTCAAATTAATCGTTCTTTTTTTTCTTATCGAATTTTATCCCAGATAAATTCTTGCCGTAATTAATCCTAGATTAATTTTCTCTCTCTCATAATAAATCACAGATTAATTATGTTCGAGTCATACGTCATCGATGAATCTTCGGGAAGTGACCCATGAGATCCCTGGATATGTTGGTAGTAAATCTGGTAGTCGGATTTTCCGAACACGTGCGTACCCCGTACCACGTTCTTAACGATTTACAAGACATGGTTGACTTCTAGCAAAGCATCGTGCCTGCCCAATTCTCCAATAATATTCTTTAAGGAATATATAATCTTTTTCAGACATAGTATACGTAGTATTGCATATTGCGATCCAGTATCGGATGTCACATGCAAGGCCTGAGGCTGGAATAGTGTCTGCCCCGTACGAAGCATATATCGAATCACAAACAACTGGTCTCTATAATCAGATAATCATGACCTTGTCATATTATCCCGATAGTTGCAACATAATAGAGAACCAGTTATGTATCCTTACGTGATCATCATCTCCATATGACTGAAGTGATACTTCTGTATTGACATCACACCTAATACACTACGATTCTCAATAAACCCAGAAGAGGCGTACATGACCGGCGTAAACACACACGTATAACACAAGCGCACGTATCGTTCAAGTAGTATAAAAATATCGATCCCACGAGGACTTAATTCCTACTGTTGTTATTAATTATTGAATCTATTTATTTACAAATATCTAATTGAGGGTGAAGAGAATGATTGCTTGATTGATTTGGTTGATTGTAGTTTTGCAAAATAAATAAAAAGACAAAAGAAAATACTAAGGAAAATAACAAAAGACACAAAGATCTAGGGTTGTGAATCATTCTAATATCATTTAAAATATGAAGTGGTTATTTCATGTTTGTGTAATAAATCAGTTTACTAACCTTGAACACTAAATTATGCAAAAGCCTCTGTCGATGGTCAGACGCAAATACCCAGTTTAACCCAATTGAACCATATGTTTATGTCAACCAAATTATCTGGATTCATTAAGTTTAAGTTCCAATTATGGCCACCCCCGCCCGACAGGTATATGTCTATCCTGTAAGGAAATCTATTAAAGGGTTATCTATCCTCAAGGAAGATCGTGGGCTATTAAGTCTAAGGCTGAAACCTAAAATCCCTATGTCTAGTTCATTTTAGATTTACCACATCAATCTTATTGGTGATCAGACAACAAGAAGCATTAAGCTTAAGACTTAATAAGTAAACCTTTAAATTACCCAAACTATAAAATAACCCCTTATAAACCGGTGATATTAGAATTCATCACAACCCCAGATAACTAACACATAACTAGGGCTAGTAAAGACTTAAAAGTAAAAGACATAGAGTAAAAATGCTGAAAAGTAAAAGACATAGGGTAAAAGCTGAAAAGTAAAATAAAATAAAATGCTAAGGTAAAAGGAATTACTTTTACTATTTTAGATATCTCCCATAAAATAATATATAAACTTGTGATAATATTACCAACCGACCAATCTGGCGGTATCCTTTTTAAGTCAATATTTTAAATAGTGAATATATTATTTTTAAGGGAGATTAATCTAAATAGTAACAGTAAAAGAATTACCTTTCACCCTAGCTGGGGAAGTTACCTCCTCATGGTGAATAGTAAAAACTGTAAAAAGTAAAAAAAGTAAATTACTATATTAACAAAACGTAATTAAAATTATTTACAAAACTAAAAACTAAAAAAAACTAAAAACTAAAAGAAACTAGAGAGAGAAACTCTCTCTTTACATCAAAGAGATGAGAGAGAGTGGTGCCTCTAAAACTGAAATTTCGAGCTGAATTTATAGGCCCTGGTAGGCTCTGGGCGTCGCGACGCTGAAGGTCTTGGCGTCGCTACGCCAGCTTCTGTCGACGTGGCACGTTCTGGTTCGTCTGTTTGCAGATTCTGGATAAGATGATAAGGTGACACGTGGCAGAGTGGTTGGGCTTCAATTATTGTGACACGTGGCAGCTTCTGATTGGTCGATGAGATTCTTATCCGCCACGTGTCAGATAAAGATTAGAGACTCAATGATTGATGCTGACGTGGCGGTGATGTGGTGATGACGTGGCGACACGTGGCAAAGTGACTGTCGGCACCATAGAATTGCGACACGTGGCACGCTGTGATTGGTTGATGATGACGTGGCGATGACGTGGCAGTTTGACTCGGTCAACCTGGTGATGTGGATGATGATGTGGCAATGACGTGGAGTGACACATGGCGACATGTGGCGATGGCGACTGTCGGCACCGTAGGATGATGACACGTGGCACGACGCATGTTAGCAGATCGGCTGTGATGGTGACACGTGGCACGGCGCACGTTAGCAAAGTCAAACTTTTCTCAGATTCTGACTTGTGGACCCGGCGCACGTTAGCACAGTTCGGCGCATGTTAGACGTCGCGACGCTAAAGGTCTTGGCGTCGCGACCCGAAAAATTACCAAAATGCCATTTTCGTCCAATTTTCACTGTTTTGGCCCAAATCACCTCCAGAATGTCCTGAAACTTTATTTATCTACAAAATAACACAAAACACATCAAAATATTCACAAAACTCAAGAAACTATACAAAATATTAGGTTAAATGAGTTGGAAATAGTGATAGATTTACCACTCATCAGTACACATAACCTTTTAAAGTCCCGGACGACCAAAACCAAAGCGTATTGATTGTCGCAAGTATTAGCGATGCAAGTCTCAGGTTAAGACCAAATACACATACCCTGATGCGGATTCCCATAGACACATAGCCATACTACTAATGGGATTCCGCGGGGTCTATCCAGAGCGAAGCTGTTTCCGTACCATCGGCAAACACAAGCTCCTATCACACTTGCATAAGTATCTAATACTTAAACATATAAGAACTATGTTGTTACGCTTCCATAACACGCACAAGTGCAATACTAGTTTATTCCACATTATCGATGTCCAGTCTCGATAATACTACGACTAGGGATATTTAATGATTAAACATTAGTGGATTGATATTGTCTCATATCTTATTAATCTGGAACTAATCATAAGGACTTTTATCATTTATATGTATTCAAGTAATCTAATTATAAAATGATAAAATAGCAATTTACATTGTCACATAGTTAATTTGTACAAAAACCACAATGTCTTTTAAAAATAGTGACGTTATGGGTCATAATTGTCCAACAATAATGTAATTGTTGTATGGTCGATTAGGCATCTTGTGTATTGAATTGATGTATGAGATTCTAAAATAGCATGCATCTAAATGTTGTTGGGGTTCAATCGAGGCGGCGCAGCGGAAGAAGCGTTGTTCGGGCGAAATCGTAGTTTAAAATTTTTAAACTTACGAATAAATTATTTAATATCCAATATTAATAATTCATTTATATTTCACCAAAACATATTTATTCGATATCATATAACGACATAAATAATTTGAAAACACCGCGAAACCTTTGCAAAAACGTTTTTCCGCAAAATAGCATAAAACGCGTTTCCGGCCAAACCGACCAACCAATGCTCATGGGGACTGCCCAGGTCAGCCCCTAAAATATTTGGACAATACGTAGGCTAAACCGAATAGTGACCAGTTCACTGTTTGGGCTACAGTTACCTGGTAACGCCGTTTTTGTCATTTTCGCGTATTTTCACTTCGAAACAATTTCCGATAAATATTTTTCTTGAGCAATTAAAATAAACGAATTTATTCTAATTACTCAATTAATAAAAACTGATTTTTTATCTGAAAAATCAGATTTATCAGTAATTGCTATGAGACCCGAAAGTTTTGCAATTTAATCATTTTGGTCCTTAAATATTTAAATATATTTTTAATTGATTCCAAATCAATCCCAAAATATTTTTTACAATTTTTAACTCAAATCCAGAAAATTTCCAGAATTTCTGAAAATGCCCAGAATTTACAAGAATTTACGAAAACAGCCCAGAACTTTTATTAATTGCAATTTGGCCCAATTTGTTCAAAACATATCAAGATCAAATCCAATCAGTCCCAAATTTGACATACATCAAATATACATAAAATTATAACATATATATGAAAAGCCCCAAAATTTGAGTGAGTTAAGAACCCTAATTTCATAAATTACTCAAATTGGGTAATTTACATTAAATTGATAAGATTCAATACTTTAATCTTCAAATTACCACACCAATTAAATCTCACCATCATGAAATTAATCAAGAACAATTCTAGGCTAATTATGAATGGCTAATTAACTCTAGAATGGCAACATTAATTTCAAATTAATTTATTAAGCTTAATTACACTAATAAGCTTTATAAATCAATTATACATGCTAATTACATCCAACAAATTTAAAAAAATTTAATTACAAACTCAAAGAGTAGAGATATAATCTTAACAACACAATTTGAAGTAAAGAATATTTGAAACAATTTTCATGTTGAAGGAAATAAAGAAATACTTACTAATTTTTCAAAAATGCTTAAGCTTTTCCTTTTGTTTTCCTTCATATGCTCTCCACTCTTCTTTGCAATTTTTGTTTCAAAAACTCATCTCAATTTGCGTGAGTTTTGCTCACTGGAAACTTGTTGAAAAACAAACAATTTTTTGCCTTTTGTTTTCCTTTTACGTAAATGCCAATTATTAAAACAAATAAAAAATAACAATTATTTTAATTTGTTTAAATACCATTAGTCCACCTTTTCATTTACTTTAATAAAGCAAATAAATGTGTTCCAATGGCATTAAGCCATTTACAAACTTTAATAAAGCAAAATCATTACTTTAAGATATTTGATATATTAATTATTTATTTATTTAACAATTAAATAATAAATATAAATATCTCAAATATATGTATTATATTTACATTAAATATCTCAAATACATATATTAATGATATATGCCAATTATCACAATTTGATATTTAATTAATGTGTATTTAATAATATCAAATATTAAATACAAATACACATTAATTCGGGAATGACCATTAGGTCCCGATTGCATGTATATTTCGTTTAACCATTAAACGAGTTATAAATAATCAGTATAATTCATAATAGTTTCCATAGTGCTCTACGAGTATATTTCATTAGTGAGACTCTCTAGATTCAGGCATATCCGTCACGAAATCAAATTTTGTGTCCATAATTCACCCACCCTTAAATTATGACAACCACGGATAAACTCGTTGAATCATATAGGTCGAGGTCACTGCATACGTATAATCCCTCCATCACAGGTATCCGGATTATCCCAGAGATATAGATATAAACGTCAAATCTCTATATGAATAATCCCGTCGATGTATCTATTAGGAATCTCTAAATAACAATCGGAACTCACTTCCGAAGTATAATATGGCCATAGATTTAACAGATTGCTAATCACCTTTGGACTACCTATGCTCTGTACACAGAACTGGCGGATCCTTTCTTGATACTCATAGGATATCATGAGCATGAGTCGACACCCAACGAACAGGCGGAGGTCTGATCTAAATAGATCGGTGACGTGACTGCCATCTAAGTATGGAGGATAACTCATATATCCACAGTGGTATCTCAAGTCAAAGAATCACTATGCTACTCAACCCGAGAAGATTCCTATTGACGTTGGTGTACCATCTATTAGGAAATCTTTAGTGAGTCGTTCAGTGTTTATTAAATAAACATCTACACGTCTATACGAGTCTCCCAAGACTCATGGTTCATTGGGATAAACTATCGGACCTAGTCCAATATACGACATGTACTGGTCTCAATGGATTTTACCAACCGACCCGTGTTAGTAAATCTTGACCAGGAACTTAATTTAAGGATATACAACTTATAGTGACACATCCCAATGTCAATTACAAACTATATTGTAACTGCGCACTACGTTGTAAATCCTGGGGTCTTTGTCTAATATATATACTGTAGGCATTGCATTTTTGCATATCAGCCCGATGATGAGTCTCGTATGGAGACACTATCTCTTTAGTTGTGAAAGTCGCGCGAAACGGACGTTGGAAGGGTAAATTGGAAAATGGAATTTTCGTTGGATTTAACTCGCTTGTTTCGCTTCGGGTTTGCTTGTTGGACCTCTATTTTAAAACACACCAAACCCATTAAATCACATCTCACAAATTAAATAATTAAAACATTTAAAACACATCTCACAAATTAAATAATTAAAACATTTAAAATACATGTCACAAATTAAATTGAATTAAAAATAATTAAAATTAAATTAAATAGCTAATTAAAATCCAATTAAACTAAATCAAATTAAAATCCATTTAAACTAAATCAAATTAAAGTCCAATCCAATTATAACCAATTAAATTAAATTCACAAATTAAATTAAACTAAATCTAATTAAATTAAATTTCAAAATTAAATAAATCACTCACCTAATTTAAATAATTTCTTGCCTTAAATAATTAAAATTAAACACACACATAAATTAATTGATTTATTTCCTTTCAAATAAACCTATGCAGAAACCCTAACCCTACCCTCTCACTATATAAACAATAACAAACCCTAGACATCTTCCTCTCTCTCCTGACGCCCCTCTCCTCTATCACTAGCAGATATACGGCTCATCTCTCTCTTCACACAACAAAAAAATAACAACAAACGAAAACAAGCGCACAACTCACCTGCCTTCATCTTGCCTGGCCTTCAACCTCAACACGTAACAAACCACAAACCCACGTTAACAGCCTCATCTTCACGCAGGCACCTCACCCTTCAACGCCGCCATCAACCTTCACGCAAGCTTTCCTTCATTCAGCCTAAACCCTAGACCTTACCCTCACAATCACTCATCACAAACCACGTCTTCACCCTACCTATTAGCGTCACGTGAGACCAACTCTCTCGCCCTATTAGCCCATCACTCTCGCTTAGCCACACCTCTGCCTTCAGTCCACACGCACCCATTTCACGCCCACTCACCGACACACACTCAACTACAAGCCACACGTTGCTGCACTCAAAACCCAACCCTCACACACCTGCCACCACACAATTAATCCTCAAACCCAACCTTCACGCAAGCCAAAACACACGTTGCCAGCCCTCAACTAGCCACACCTTGCCTTCACTCCATGCAGCCGATACCTCAAATCAACAGCCCGTAAGCAGACTCACCACAAACGGCCCACACATCCACTGACTCATAAAGAACAGACGCACAGAGCATCGCCACGGCACCACAAAGGTCACACACGCACTGCCGATTACACAAAAAAATAGTGACCCCAAGCCGTGAATGAACAGCCCACCATCAAGTCAAAAATAGTGAACAAATAAACCCTAAGCCAGTCTCAAAAATAGCCCCAAAATACAACTAAAACAAGGGAAGCAAGACAGTCCGAAAATAACCCAAAACAATCCCCAAAAACAGTCCCCAAAAACTGCCCAGAAACTGCCGAGTAAATTGCCCAAAAAATGTCCAGAAACTGCTAAAAACAGTCCAGAAAAACTGCATCTTTACCACCTAGAACCGAGACCATAAACAGCAGCGAAACAGAGTGAAAGCAACAACCCGAACAGCGAAACAACGAGGAAAAATGTTGGATTAGTGAACCAGAAAAGTGGCAGAGTATCAACCCTTCTGACGGCCGTGTAATGCCCTTTCGTGAGACGACAAAAGAGGTTAGACCTGAGGGCACCCTTTTACTTATTATCCTTCGTTTATTTTATTTATTTTAGAAATATTATCGCATGAGAGTCGTTTGAGGCATGATGTAATTTTTGGATGAGCGGAATATGTGTTCCCTTTTATGGTATATAGGATGGAAACCGGACGTAAATTCCGTAGCCGAATCCGAATGGACGGTAGTGCGGTTTGTACTCGGGATACAACGCCACGTACCACTTAAGAGACGCGTATTTTGTCTCATCCAAACTTGTGTTTGAGCATGTTGTAGTTCATAGGTTATTTATTTATTAATTAAAGCATGATTTAGCTTAGTTTATTATTTAAGCATGATTTAGTCGATAGGAATTTCTTTATTTATGCATGATTAGGTTGTTTTCATATTAGGGATTTAATGTCTATTTATGCTAAAATTCTTATTTATTTTCCGCATTAGATAATTGAGCATGCTTGTGTGATGATTGCATGTTATTGCGTGTTTGCCGTTATGACAACTTATTTTGAAGTATGCGAATTTAGATATAGGTTTTATTATTAGTATGCATGTGGACTTAGGCGTAGGCTACCTTTGAGCATACATGTTGAGTAGACTCGGTTAGTTTATTGCACAAATCATATCATCACAAGTGACATAAGTAAGGGACCATTCCGAACCCAACGGTTGAGGTCTTCCTGTGGGAACACAGAAATCTGGGGCGACGCATGCTTTCCCGGGCTCGCGGCCCGGTCGGGAGTACGAAGTAGCCACGGGGGACTAAACCGGAGAATAATGGAGTCGCCACCCGGTGTGAACCGGGAAAATGAGATTTAAGGCCGCACTCGCCCCTCGCAAGAGAAGACCTCAAACCGTTGGGTTCGGAATGGTCCCTTACTTATGCCATTTGTAATGAAAGGATTTGCATAATAATTTAATCAGGCTTAAGTAACACTTATTCCTAAGAATATCATGCCTCTATATTCACGGGTACAAAATAACACTTATACATACATTTCGCATATATCCCATATCTAAGAACACATGCCTGAAAATACCTCAAAGTAACAATGAACATACAACTTCATTCAGCATATCATATTAATGAAAAACACAAGCATACATAATAATCGCGCAAGCATACATGTGAGCACTTTTCCAAGTGATACGTGGAATTGTATCACAAGTATAGACCGCATTACCGTCCATTCGGAATCGGCTACGGAATTTATGTCTGGGTTTCCATCCGATATATCACAAGAAATAATATTCCAAAGTCATCATGGCATAGGTATATGAATCGTAATGCATCAAATCAAGACTAAGGCAAATGACGCAACTAATGGAATAAACATGCTTTTCATTATCATGTGAACAAAGGTAAGAATGACTATGTGTGGTTTCATAAAAGAATCACCTAAGAAACAATTATACATGGCATGTGATGAATATGTCTCAGTTCAGTGTGTTCGCGTTCGTGTGGCGTTTGTTAACGCGTTCGAACGGAAATGAAACAGAATGCTCGCGTCCGTATGGCGTTTGTTAACGCGTTCGAACGGAAATGAAACAGAATGCTCACGTTCGTATGGCGTTCATGAACGCGTTCGAACGGAAATGAGACATGATGCATGATAAGGCAAAATGCATACGCGTTCGAGTTGCGTTCGTAGACGCGTTCGAACGGGGACAGACCTGATGCATGAAATGGGACGCAATAAATAAATGGCGAATAGTACAATACGAGGCGCGGTAAAGCATCGTGGTAAAGGGCTTTAACCCTTCCCCATAGGGGATCTTTCATTCCACTTACTAAGCCCATGCGCTCGATCGCATCGTGCATACAAACATAAAGACAATAATATCAAAACCAAGTATGCCCGATTGAATACATCTTACATCCAATCCGAACACACATCAACCGGCGCGGCAAAGCATCGTGGTAAAGGGTTTTAACCCCTCCCCATAAGGGATCTTTCATTCCACTTACTAAGCCCATGCGCTTGATTGAACCATGCATAAAAAGATAAAGACAATAATATCAAACTAAGTATGCCCGATTGAACGTATCTTGCATCCAACCGAACACACATCAACCGGTGCGGTGAAGTAGTATCACAAAGGTGGCCTTTTAGGCTCTTCGTCTCTCAAATAGAGGACCTTTGGACTAACTCACTAAGCCCATGCGCTCGATTGAATCATGCATAAATAAACAACATATAGAATTCAAGTGACGAAAAATAAACAAAAGCAACACAAAACAAAAGAGGGTGCCGTTTACTCAAGTGGTACGTGGAGTTGTGTCCCGAGTACAGATCATATTACCGTCCATTCGGAATCGGCTATGAAATTTATGTCCGGGTTTCCATCCGATATACCGCGAGAGTTGACACATCTCTCATTCATCCAATACCCACAACACACATACATACACAACGAGATTTAACGAATAAGTAAAATACAATCAAAATAACTAACAAAAATCAATATAAGATGAGTGTGAAAAGTACCCTCAGGTCTAACCTTTTAAGCCGTCTCTCGGACTCGCGTTTCACGAAGATCGGAAGGGGTAAAGCTCCGCAACTTTTCTGGTTCACTGGTTTGCCTTTTCCTTCACTGTTTTGCCGCTCAAGCTACTGTTTCAAGTCCGTTTTGCTGCTGTTTCCTTGTGGTTTCGCTGCCGTTTCCTCTGTATCTCTTGCTTACTGGTTTTGGGTGTGTGTTCTTCCTGTAATTTTCCTGTGCTGTTTTCTGTATCTTATGTGTATGAGCTAGCTAGCTAGGGTTGAGAGGTTGTGGTGAAGGGTTGTTTTTATGCAAAGGGTTAGGCTTGACAAGGAAAGGGATTTGGCTAATTAAAGAGGGATTTGATTTGGTGTTGGATAAGAGAAGTCAAAGATTGAGGGGGGACAAATCTTGGCTAGATAGGGAAGGTTGATATTTAGTTTAAGTTGATTAGGCATACAATATTTTAAGTTTGGGAATAATATATTGGTTGATTGATTTTAACTTGGTATGATTATATTTGATTGGTTTAGATTAGGTATGATTTTAGTCTAAGTTTGGTAAATGTAATAATTAATTATTTAATTAATTATTTTAATATCTTATTTAGTTAATGTTTTAATTAATATTTATTTATTTAATTTGGGATGTGTTTTATGGGCTTTGAGGAGCTAAATGGGCTTGGGTGTGAGGCTAGCAGCAAAACCAGAATTACCGACACCGTTCGAACGCTTCCTCGAATGCGACACGAACGCCTGCAATCTGCCTGACGTTCGAACGAAGTAACGAACGTAGCACTAACGAAGACAGTGAGCTTGTTTATTCTGAATTTCCCCTTCCGATATCCGTTTCCCGCGGCTTCCGTGACTCAAAAGGTAGTGCCTCCAAATGAGACTCATCATCGGGTTTCACATGCAAAAATACAATGCCTACACTTCCCTTGCGAGGGGTGAGTGCGGCCTTAAATCTTTGTCCCGGTTCACACCGGGTGGCGACTCCATGTTATTACGTACTCCCAACTAGGCCGCAAGCCTGGAACAGCGTCGTCAAGTTCTGTGTCCTACAGTCTGGCGACTCCACTGGGGATAGAGAATCGGCCCCGAAATCATGTCTTGTGATGTGTATAATTTGTGCATTAGTTGACCGTTTCTATAGTGGGTTGAGGGAGTTCAATCAAAGGGATTGTCATAAACCCGCATGAGAACGATAGTTGTATATCTTATAAAAGTTGCCCCTTTATGCTTTTGATAACCACATGCATATTATATCTCATATGTCGCATGCATCTCATGCATACATGCATCATGTTAACCCGTGTCTTAAAAGCCATCATAGATATTCGTTGGGTTAGAGAAGGAAAAAAGGGTTTGTCAAGAGGAGTTTAGCAAACGTGAATCAAAAAACAGAAAAGCTTACGGCAAGGATAGAAGACCATTGGGGAGGCCTTCAAAGAAAAAAAAAAATAAAAAAAAAAAATAAAAAATTTGTTTGTTTTTAGTCCTTGATAGTTAGACATAAGTCCGATGATGAAATTGATTGCTTTAGAGTGAAACTTTAGAAACGATAAACCCTTGACTTGCTTTTATCTGACGCTTTGAGTAATTGATCTATGTTAGACTCGTAAGCACCTGATTATGGTTCTTAGCGGTGAAAACCTGAGTAGTTAGCAAAGTGACTAGTCGAAGAAATTGTAGGTCGGTGAATGACCGTTTGCTTAGATGTCTATCTGACTTGCTTGTATTATGATGTGTGGTATGGTTGAAAATAAAAGAAAAGTCTCTAAAGAAAATAAATAAACCGCCTATAACCGATAAGCGTGAAGCTACCCATGGGTGAGTATTAGGACCCCATGAAGAGAAATGTTACCTTAAAGGGTAGGTGTGTTGAAAAAAAAATGAAAATGAAAAAAAAAAAAAAAAAAAAAAAGAGAGAAAAAAATAGAGACAAAGGAAAAGAAAAATGAAATCATACCACATTGAGCACGAAAAAACGATTGCGGAATATAATTGAGACATCTAGGTCGGTTTGACCCATCGATCCCGATTTTTGAAACGAAATCATCGAGTTAGCTTACCTAAGGATTAATCTGTGAAAGAACCTTTGCACACACACACACACTTTGAGTCTAACTTAGATCGTTTATTCAAAGACTTGGATTTGAGTTGCATTGAGTGTTTTGAATGCTCTCTGGTTTCAATACTAGGCATTCTTTGAAGACGATAATATGTATAACTATTTGGGACTATTTCGTAGCATGTGATATAGTATGATGATATGGAAGGCCCCACCATGTGGTTTATCTTGACCAAGTGCAAACAGCGGAGAACATAAAGCTAAATCAAGACGGGGAGCGACCAGTCTACCACCTCGTGAATCCGGGACATAACAATAAATTGAGCCATGAGACCAGAGAGAAGACTGAGCAGCCATCAAGAGTACCGGCAGAAGACCTAACCCAACCAGATAGGAAACTCATTCATGCATGTATGCATACATGTAACACATTCTGCATTCTTTTTGTGTTTGTTTCGTTTTGTATTCACAGGTTTTGAAGAAGAAAAAGAAAAACGGCAAAGACAAGCCAATCAGAAGCAGCAACAGTACAGTCAGTTTCAGAAATGAATCAGTTTTGGGGATGAGTCCCAGGGTTGAGGCCCATATCAGTTTCAGTCTTGGGGATGAGTCCCAGGGGCGAGGCCCATATCAGTATCAGTCTGGGGACGAGGCCCACATCAGTATCAGTCTGGGGGCGAGGCCCACATCAATATCAGCATGGGGGCGAGGCCCATATCAGTATCAGTTTGGGGACAAGGCCCATATCAATAACAGTTCAGGGGCGAGGCCCATATCGTTATCAGTATCAGTCTTGCCGGGTATGGCACTCTGGGGGTGGGGTCCACGTCGTTATCAGTATCAGTCTTACCGGGTATAGCACTCTGGGGGAGAGGCCCACATCATTACTAGTATCAGTTCTGCCGGGTATGGCACTCCGGGTATGGAGATACAACATCAGTTCTGCCGGGTATGGCACTCGGGTATTAGAGATACAACATCAGTTCTGCCGGGTATGGAACTCCGGGTATGGAGATACAGCATCAGTTCTGCCGGGTATGGCACTCCGAGTATGGAGATACAACATCAGTTCTGCCGGGTATGGCACTCCGGGTATGGAGATACATCATCGGTTCTACCAGGTATGGCACTCTGGGTATGGAGACATCAGTATCAGTTTTGCCAGGTATGGCACTCCGGGTATGGAGACATCAATATTAGTTGCGGGGATGAGTCCCAAGGTTGAGGCTCCCATCAGCATCAGCATTAGTTTCAGGGATGAGTCCCAGGGCCGAGGCCTACATCATCATCAGTATTAGATGCGGGGATGAGTCCCAAGGTTGAGGCTCCCATCAGCATCAGCATCAGTTTCAGGGATGAGTCTCAGGGCCGAGGCCTACATCATCATCAGTATCAGTTACGGGATGAGTCCCAGGGTTGAGGCCTACATCAGTATCAGTTTTGGGGATGAGTCCCAGGGTCGAGGCCCACGGCAGTATCGGTTTCGGGGATGAGTCTCAGGGTCGAGGCCCACATCAACATCAGTATCAGTTTTGGGTATGAGTCTCAGGGTTGAGGCCCACATCAGCATCAGTATCAGTTTTGGGGATGAGTCTCAAGGTCGTGACCCACATCATCAGTTCGAGGGCGAGGTCCCTATTGTCAGCGGTGTTGGGTCGAGGTGCCCAGGGTCGAGGTGCCCCCATTATCGGTTGTAGTTCCGGGTCAAGGTGCCCAGGGTCGAGGTGCCCACTACATCATCAGTTCGAGGGCGAGGTCCCTATAGCGGTGTTGGGTCGAGGTGCACAGGGTCGAGGTGCCCCCGTTGTCAGTTGTAGTTCCGGGTCGATGTGCCCATGGTCGAGGTGCCCACTACATCATCAATTCGAGGGCGAGGTCCCTATTGTCAGTGGTGTTGGGTCGAGGTGCCTAGGGTCGAGGTGCCCCCGTTGTCGGTTGTAGTTCCGGATCGAGGTGCCCAGGGTCGAGGTGCCCACTACATCATCAGTTCGAGGGCGAGGTCCCTATTATCAGCGGTGTTGGGTCGAGGTGCCCCCGTTGTCAGTTGTAGTCCGGGTCGATGTGCCCAGGGTCGAGGTGCCCACTACATCATCAGTTCGAGGGCGAGAGGTCCCTATTGTCAGCGGTGTTGTGGGTCGAGGTGCCCAGGGTCGAGGTGCCCCCGTTGTCGGTTGCAGTTCCGGGATGCGTCCCAGGGTCGAGGGCCCACTGCATCATCATCACAGTTCACATTCGGTGGTTCGGGAACAAAGCCCAGAGGTCGAGGCGCCTCGCCACCATATCTACTACATCATCAAATCAGTTCGAAGTAGCAGGCAAGTCTGGTGGCAGCTGGCGAGCCAGGTAAGTAAAATTGCATTGCACGTACTTTGATAGGATTTTCATTGTCACACACTGCACAAGTCCCATCAAAGTGAGGGCGACTGTAATGGAATTTTCGTTGGATTTAACTCGCTTGTTTCGCTTCGGGTTCGCTTGTTGGACCTCTATTTTAAAACACACCAAACCCATTAAATCACATCTCACAAATTAAATAATTAAAACATTTAAAACACATCTCACAAATTAAATAATTAAAACATTTAAAATACATGTCGCAAATTAAATTGAATTAAAAATAATTAAAATTAAATTAAATAGCTAATTAAAACAATTAAAAAATCAAATTAAAATCCATTTAAGCTAAATCAAATTAAAGTCCAATCGAACGCTTCCTCGAACGCGACACGAACGCCCGCAATCTGCCTGACGTTCGAACGAAGTAACGAACGCAGCACTAACGAAGACAGTGAGCTTGTTTATTCTGAATTTCCCCTTCCGATATCCGTTTCCCGCGGCTTCCGTGACTCAAAAGGTAGTGCCTCCAAATGAGACTCATCATCGGGTTTCACATGCAAAAATACAATGCCTACAGTCGCCCCCACTTTGATGGGACTTTTGCAGTGTGTGACTTTGAACAATCCTATCAAAGTTATGCAATGCATTTCTACTTACCTGGCTCGCCAGCTGTCACTTGACTTACCATGTGTTGAGTTGAGTTGATTTGGTGGTGAGGTGCTGCGACCCCTGGTTCATTCCCGAACCGTGCTCCATTTTTAGAGCGCCATTTTCGACATCTTTTGTGTGTGTGTGCTCCATTCTGGAGCGCCATTTTCGGCATTTGTTATCCTGAAATTCTTTGACCTTTGGGATTTAATCCCGAACTGCGTTGAGATAGAGCTTTCTTCTCATGGGCTTTATTCCCGAATTGTGTAGAGATATGGCTTTATTCCCCGATCTGAGCTGACTGCGGGCTTTGTTCCTGAATTGTGTTAGATGTGGGCTTTATTCCCTGATCTGAGCTGACTGTGGGCTTTATTCCCGAACTGTGTGAATGTGGGCTTTATTCCTTGATCTGAGCTGACTGTGGGCTTTGTTCCTCAATTGTGTTAGATGTGGGCTTTATTCCCTGATCTGAGCTGACTGTGGGCTTTATTCCCGAACTGTGTTGAATGTGGGCTTTATTCCTTGATCTGAGCTGACTGTGGGCTTTGTTCCTCAATTGTGTTAGATGTGGGCTTTATTCCCTGATCTGAGCTGACTGTGGGCTTTATTCCCGAACTGTGTTGAATGTGAGCTTTATTCCCCTGGGCCTTGTTCCCGAATTGCTTTGAAAGTGGGCTTTATTCCCATAGGCTTTGTTCCCGAGCTATGTTAAGATAGAGCTTATTCCTCTGGGCTGTATTCCTGGAATGTACTGAGAGAGAGCTTTATTCTCCTGGGCTGTATTCCCGAACCGTGCTGAGAGAGAGCCTTATTCTCCTGGGCTGTATTCCCGAACTGTGCTGTATGTGGGCTTTATCCCCGATCTGATACTGATGTGGGCCTCGGCCCCAAACTGATACTGATATGGGCTTCGCCCTAAACTGATACTGATATGGGCCTCGCCCCCAGACCGATACTGATATGGGCCTCGCCCCCAGACTGATACTGATATGGGCCTCGCCCCCAGACTGATACTGATATGGGCCTCAACCCTGGGACTCGTCCCCAAGCTACTGATAATGACGTGGGCCTCGCCCTCCAGATTTCATATCCGGCAAGACTGATGTTGATGCCAATGTGGGCCTCGCCCCCCCAGAGTGCCATCCCCGAAACTCAAACTCAAATGGGCCTCAACCCTGGAATCATTACCTGAATCTGATACTGTGCTTTTTACCGTTTCTGATTAGCTTGTTCTTTGCCGCTTTTCTTATTCTGTAAAACTGTGAACACAAAATAAAACAAACACAAAAGGATGCAAAATGTGTTACGTGTATGCATGCATGAATGTTCCTATCCCGTCGGGTTAGGTCTTCTGCCAATTCTCTTGGTGACTGCTCAGTCTTCCTTTCCTTAGGCATGCCACCGCTTTAATCTGTCTACGCTGATCGGCTTGGTGAACTAATTCCCTTCCAAGTCTGATACTCTCACTGCCCCCCTGCTTGCTTATTCGAGGATTCCCCGTGTTCTAAACATCACTGAATTTCATAGTACCTCGGTTGAATGCTTTTCTCAAATGTACTCATATTGCGGAAGAGATTCAGCGAAATGGACGTCTTTATTATCATTTAAGAAAATGGTTCGAACAAATAGACAAAATCAATGTCTTTTAAAAATGCAGGATCAAATAAACTAGGAGGAATAACTTCATTAATCGGAGAGTATTGCTTTCTTCTTTGGCCTATGGTTCTTCACTGTTATCCCTTATCTTAATGCAAGAAGCCTGGGTGGTTGAGTGGCTTTATGGTTGAGGGTTCATGTGTGTGTTGGGTTGTTCTTTTTCTGGATTGGGTATTTTATGGGAGTCAATGAGGTTCTGGACCTCATGCCTAAGGCGGGTACAGTTGTCGGTGTCATGGCCTTTTTCTTGATGGAAGTGACAATACTGGTTTAGGTTGAGGTATGGTGGCACAGGGTTCGGAAATGGCCTAGGTTCCAAAGGTTTTAGGAGTCCTTGCATTTTCAGCTTTTCAAATACATTTGACAAAGGCCTACCAAGATTGGAGAATCGCCTGTTCTTGATGGTAGCGACCTCGGCAGTAGCGGGCTTGGTCTCAGAAGGCCCCCCAAAAGTTCTTCTATTATGGCCATAAAACTTTCTATTTTCATCCTCTTCTTCCTCAATATCCATGACAGTTTCCCTCAACTGTCGAAAATCAAAAATCATCGAAGTCATCCTCCTCAGCTTAATATAAATAGAGGGCTTGGTGCCCTTGATGATCATTTTGATTTGGTCCTTCTCTGAGGGCTGAGTCTGCATTTTCAAAAGCTGGCTTCTCCAGCGATCCACATACTCTTTGAAACTTTCCTCTGGCTTCTGCTTAGTGTTCTCCAAATCACGGAGTGACAAGTCAATCTCTAAGTCCGTAACATACTGCTTCAGAAAGGCATCAGCTAGTTCCTTCCAATCTTCCTTAACCTTCTTCTCAAGGCTATGATACCAAACCACAGGTGCCCCCTCGAGTGACATCCCAAACATCTTTTGGACTTGGCGCTGTGATAGGCCCATTGAACTCATGACAGAGACATATTGCTGCAGATGGACCCTCGGGTCTCCGTTCCCATTAAACTTGGCCATGTCGGGCATTTTAAACTGAGCTGGCAGCTGTTCTCCGAAGGTCATTGCCTCATAATCTAGCAAATCCTCATTCTTACCCCTCATTTTGCGGGTAACTGTTTCAACCTGATCCCGGAGCTTCTGAAATTCTGCCTGAGACCCAAATATTTTGCCTGCTGCATACTCTGCCATATCATCATCAAAAGCGGGGGTATCATCCCTCAACCCATTCGGAGGCTCCTCACGCCTCACATTCTCAGAATTTTCCCCAGCACGGGGCACAGCTATACCAGCCATAGCAGTAGTCAAAGCTTGCAACTGTTCGGTGACCTTGGCGAGACTGTTCTCTAACTGATCCATACGGGACACCTCATTATCGGATTCACTCATGTCTGTTCTCAGTATTTTGGTGAGTCTTCCCTTTTTTCTAACCCAACGGGAATCTATGATGGCTTTCAGAACACAAGAGTTAACATGATGTATGTATGCATGGGGTGCATGAGATGCATGTAACATATATAACATACTAAATCAACTAAAATTCTCAAACAAATCGGCCCATTATCATTTTAGAATCTTTCGGGCTAATCGTCATAGGAGTGAACCCATCCCAGTTTAAATGGCCCAATGAGTTCACATCTCATGACAAAGTGCCCGACTAAACCCAAATGATAACGTTCCGAACACAATCACAAAGTGGCCCATCTATCACTTAGAAGCCTTTGGCCTAATAGTCATGAAATACGTTCTTGTCCCAGTTTAAATGGCCCAACAAGCCCATATCCCATGACAAATGGTCCAAATGGATTCAAACGACGATGTTCCCAAACACAAGCATAGAAGAAAGATGATGCAAACATGACATAATAATTTCTACATAATGGCCTATCAACATTTCAGAAGCTTTTGGCCTAATAGTCATAAGGTGCGAACTTGCCCCAGTTTAAATGGCCCAACAAGCCCGCATTTCTGACAATAGTCCAACTGCATCCAAATGAGGATGGTCCACAAGCACATATTCAAGGAAATAATTGTTACTTTAGCCAACCCGGTCTATGGGTGGGTTAGTAAGAGTATAGACAAAGGCTCTCACCGGCGAAGGATGGCCCACAACTAGGTCTCCCCACTCAAGGGTTCGAGCAACCAAGTGAGCGCACCCTGTTTTATACACTAAGGTACGTGCCAATGAGCTATGGTGTGTGATGGACTGTCAAATGGATTTCCCGTTGTAGATCCCCCAGAGGGAAGGTGGAGCGAGGCTCACTTAAATACCCAAGCCTCTTAGGCTCTTATCGCTTGTTGTCAGGAATAAACAACGAGTCCTCCAAATTAGTCCATCATAATAGGCTACGAGTAGATGGCTATCTAGGTGCCTTCACAGCTTTTCCTTCTAGAAAGGTAGTGAATGAAGGAAGACACCAAACCATTACCTAGCCTCAAAATGCCTTTGATTAAACCCTCACTTTATCCACTATAGACACGGTCAATTAAAACATAAATCCAAACATCACAAGTCAAAATTTTGGGGCCAATTCTCTATCCCCAGTGGAGTCGCCAGACTGTGGGAACACAGAAATCTGGGGCGACACATGCTGTCCCGGGCTGGCGGCCCGGTCGGGAGTACGGAGTAGCCACGGGGGACTAAACCGGAGAATAATGGAGTCGCCACCCGGTGTGAACCGGGAAAATGAGATTTAAGGCCGCACTCGCCCCTCGCAAGGGAAGACCTCAAACCGTTGGGTTCGAAATGGTCCCTTACTTATGCCATTTGTAATGAAAGGATTTACATAATAATTTAATCAGGCTTAAGTAACACTTATTCCTAAGAATATCATGCCTCTATATTCACGGGCACAAAATATCACTTATACATACATTTCGCATATATCTCATATCTAAGAACACATGCCTGAAAATACCTCAAAGTAACAATGAACATACAACTTCATTCAGCATATCATATTCATGAAAAACACAAGCATACATAATAATCGCGCAAGCATACATGTGAGCACTTTTCCAAGTGATACGTGGAATTGTATCCCAAGTACAGACCGCATTACCATCCATTCGGAATCGGCTACGGAATTTATGTCTGGGTTTCCATCCGATATATCACAAGAAATAATATTCCAAAGTCATCATGGCATAGGTATATGAATCGTAATGCATCAAATCAAGACTAAGGTAAATGACGCAACTAATGGAATAAACATGTTTTTCATTATCATGTGCACAAAGGTAAGAATGACTATGTGTGGTTTCATAAAAAAAATCATCTAAGAAACAATTATACATGGCATGTGATGAATATGTCTCAGTTCAGTGTGTTCGCGTTCGTTGTGGCGTTTGTTAACGCGTTCGAACGGAAATGAAACAGAATGCTCGCATTCGTATGGCGTTTGTTAACGCGTTCGAACGGAAATGAAACAGAATGCTCACGTTCGTATGGCGTTCGTGAACGCGTTCGAACGGAAACCTGATCCTGATGATAAGGCAAAATGCATACGCGTTCGAGTTGCGTTCGTAGACGTGTTCGAACGGGGACAGACCTGATGCATGAAATGGGACGCAATAAATAAATGGCGAATAGTACAATGCGAGGCGCGGCAAAGCATCGTGGTAAAGGGCTTTAACCCTTCCCCATAGGGGATCTTTCATTCCACTTACTAAGCCATGCGCTCGATCGCATCGTGCATATAAACATAAAGACAATAATATCAAAACCAAGTATGCCCGATTGGACACATCTTACATCCAATCCGAACACACATCACCGGCGCGGCAAAGCATCGTGGTAAAGGGTTTTAACCCCTCCCCATAAGGGATCTTTCATTCCACTTACTAAGCCCATGCGCTTGATTGAACCATGCATAAAAAGATAAAGACAATAATATCAAACTAAGTATGCCCGATTGAACGTATCTTGCATCCAACCGAACACACATCAACCGGCGCGGCGAAGTAGTATCACAAAGGTGGCCTTTTAGGCTCTTCGTCTCTCAAATAGAGGACCTTTGGACTAACTCACTAAGCCCATGCGCTCGATTGAATCATGCATAAATAAACAACATACAGAATTCAAGTGACGAAAAATAAACAAAAGAGGGTGCCATTTACTCAAGCGGTACGTGGAGTTGTGTCCCGAGTACAGATCATATTACCGTCCATTCGGAATCGGCTATGAAATTTATGTCCGGGTTTCCATCCGATATACGCGAGAGTTGACACATCTCTCATTCATCCAATACCCACAACACACATCATACACAAACGAGATTAAACGAATAAGTAAAATACGATCAAAATAACTAACAAAAATCAAATAAAGATGAGTGTGAAAAGTACCCTCAGGTCTAACCTTTTAAGCCGTCTCTCGGACTCGCGTTTCACGAAGATCGGAAGGGGTAAAGCTCCGCAACTTTCTGGTTCACTGGTTTGCCTTTTCCTTCACTGTTTTGCCGCTCAAGCTACTGTTTCGAGTCCGTTTTGCTGCTGTTTCCTTGTGGTTTCGCTGCCGTTTCCTCTGTATCTCTGCTTACTGTTTTTGGGTGTGTTCTTCCTGTAATTTTCCTGTGTGTTCTGTATCTTATGTGTATGAGCTAGCTAGCTACGGTTGAGAAGGTTGGTGAAGGGTTGTTTTTATATGCAAAGGGTTAGGCTTGACAAGGAAAGGGATTTGGCTAATTAAAGAGGGATTTGATTTGGTGTTGGATAAGGGAAGTCAAGATTGAGGGGGGACAAATCTTGGCTAGATAGGGAAGGTTGAATATTTAGTTTAAGTTGATTAGGCATACAATATTTTAAGTTTGGGAATAATATATGGTTGATTGATTTTAACTTGGTATGATTATATTTGATTGGTTTAGATTAGGTATGATTTTAGTCTAAGTTTGGTAAATGTAATAATTAATTATTTAATTAATTATTTTAATATCTTATTTAGTTAATGTGTTTAATTAATATTTATTTATTTAATTTGGGATGTGTTTTATGGGCTTTGAGGAGCTAAATGGGCTTGGGTGTGAGGCTAGCCAGCAAAACCAGAATTACCGACACCGTTCGAACGCTTCCTCGAACGCGACACGAACGCCTGCAATCTGCCTGACGTTCGAACGAAGTAACGAACGTAGCACTAACGAAGACAGTGAGCTTGTTTATTCTGAATTTCCCCTTCCGATATCCGTTTCCCGCGGCTTCCGTGACTCAAAAGGTAGTGCCTCCAAATGAGACTCATCATCGGGTTTCACATGCAAAAATACAATGCCTACACTTCCCTTGCGAGGGGTGAGTGCGGCCTTAAATCTTTGTCCCGGTCACACCGGGTGGCGACTCCATGTTATTACGTACTCCCAACTAGGCCGCAAGCCTGGAACAGCGTCGTCAAAGTTTCTGTTGTCCTACAGTCTGGGACTCCACTGGGGATAGAGAATCGGCCCGAAATCAATGTCTTTGTGATGTGTATAATTTGTGCATTAGTTGACCGTTTCTATAGTGGGTTGAGGGAGTTCAATCAAAGGGATTGTCATAAACCCGCATGAGAACGACGATAGTTGTATATCTTATAAAAGTTGCCCCTTTATGCTTTTGATAACCACATGCATATTATATCTCATATGTCGCATGCATCTCATGCATACATGCATCATGTTAACCCGTGTCTTAAAAGCCATCATAGATATTCGTTGGGTTAGAGAAGGAAAAAAGGGTTTGTCAAGAGGAGTTTAGCAAACGTGAATCAAGAAACAGAAAATCTTACGGCAAGGATAGAAAGACCATTGGGAGGCCTTCAAAGAAAAAAAAATAAAAAAAAAATAAAAAATTTGTTTGTTTTTAGTCCTTGATAGTTAGACATAAGTCCGATGATGAAATTGATTGCTTTAGAGTGAAACTTTAGAAACGATAAACCCTTGACGTGCTTTTATCTGACGCTTTGAGTAATTGATCTATGTTAGACTCGTAAGCACCTGATTATGGTTCTTAGCGGTGAAAACCTGAGTAGTTAGCAAAGTGACTAGTCGAAGAAATTGTAGGTCGGTGAATGACCGTTTGCTTAGATGTCTATCCTGACTTGCTTGTATTATGATGTGTGGTATGGTTGAAAATAAAATAAAAGTCTCTAAAGAAAATAAATAAACCGCCTATAACCGATAAGCGTGAAGCTACCCATGGGCGAGTATTAGGACAACCATGAAGAGAAATGTTACCTTAAAGGGTAGGTGTGTTGAAAAAAAATGAAAATGAAAACAAAAAAAGAAAAAAAAAGAGAGAAAAAATAGAGACAAAGGAAAAGAAAAAAGAAATCATACCACATTGAGCACGAAAAAGCAATTGCGGAATATAATTGAGACATCTAGGTCGGTTTGACCCATCGATCCCGATTTTTGAACGAAATCATCGAGTTAGCTTACCTAAGGATTAATTGTGAAAGAACCTTTGCACACACACACACACTTTGAGTCTAACTTAGATCGTTTATTCAAAGACTTGGATTTGAGTTGCATTGAGTGTTTTGAATGCTCTCTGGTTTCAATACTAGGCATTCTTTGAAGACGATAATATGTATAGCTATTTGGGACTATTTCGTAGCATGTGATATAGTATGATGATATGGAAGGCCCCACCATGTGGTTTATCTTGACCAAGTGCAAACAGCGGAGAACATAAAGCTAAATCAAGACGGGGAGCGACCAGTCTACCACCTCGTGAATCCGGGACATAAGAAGAAATTGAGCCATGAGACCAGAGAGAAGACTGAGCAGCCATCAAGAGTACCGGCAGAAGACCTAACCCAACCAGATAGGAAACTCATTCATGCATGTATGCATACATGTAACACATTCTGCATTCTTTTTGTGTTTGTTTCGTTTTGTATTCACAGGTTTTGAAGAAGAAAAAGAAAAGCGGCAAAGACAAGCCAATCAGAAGCAGCAACAGTACAGTCAGTTTCAGAAATGAATCAGTTTTGGGGATGAGTCCCAGGGTTGAGGCCCATATCAGTTTCAGTCTTGGGGATGAGTCCCAGGGGCGAGGCCCATATCAGTATCAGTCTGGGACGAGGCCCACATCAGTATCAGTCTTGGGGCGAGGCCCACATCAATATCAGCATGGGGGCGAGGCCCATATCAGTATCAGTTTTGGGGACGAGGCCCATATCAATACAGTTCAGGGGCGAGGCCCATATCGTTATCAGTATCAGTCTTGCCGGGTATGGCACTCTGGGGGTGGGGCCCACATCGTTATCAGTATCAGTCTTACCGGGTATAGCACTCTGGGGAGAGGCCCCACATCATTACTAGTATCAGTTCTGCTGGGTATGGCACTCCGGGTATGGAGATACAGCATCAGTTCTGCGGGGTATGGCACTCCGGGTATAGAGATACAACATCAGTTCTGCCGGGATGGCACTCCGGGTATGGAGATACAGCATCAGTTCTTGCCGGGTATGGCACTCCGAGTATGGAGATACAACATCTGTTCTGCCGGGTATGGCACTCCGGGTATGGAGATACATCATCGGTTCTACAAGGTATGGCACTCTGGGTATGGAGACATCAGTATCAGTTTTGCCAGGTATGGCACTCCGAGTATGGAGACACATCAATATTAGTTGCGGGGATGAGTCCCAAGGTTGAGGCTCCCATCAGCATCAGCATCAGTTCAGTTTCAGGGATGAGTCCCAGGGCCGAGGCCTACATCATCATTAGTATTAGATGCGGGGATGAGTCCCAAGGTTGAGGCTCCCATCAGCATCAGCATCAGTTTCAGGGATGAGTCTCAGGGCCGAGGCCTACATCATCATCAGTATCAGTTGCGGGGATGAGTCCCAGGGTTGAGGCCTACATCAGTATCAGTTTTGGGGATGAGTCTCAGGGTCGAGGCCCACGCCGCAGTATCGGTTTCGGGATGAGTCTCAGGGTCGAGGCCCACATCAACATCAGTATCAGTTTCGGGTATGAGTCTCAGGGTTGAGGCCCACATCAGCATCAGTATCAGTTTTGGGGATGAGTCTCAGGGTCGTGACCCACATCATCAGTTCGAGGGCGACGGGGGTCCCTATTGTCAGCGGTGTTGGTCGAGGTGCCCAGGGTCGTGGTGCCCCCATTGTCGGTTGTAGTTCAGGGTCGAGGTGCCCACTACATCATCAGTTCGAGGGCGAGCCCGGTCCCTATAGCGGGTTGTTGGGTCGAGGTGCACAGGGTCGGGTCGAGGTGCCCCCGTTGTCAGTTGTAGTTCCGGGTCGATGTGTCCATGGTCGAGGTGCCCACTACATCATCATTTCGAGGGCGAGGTCCCTAGGTCCCTATTGTCAGCGGTGTTGGGTCGAGGTGCCTAGGGTCGAGGTGCCCCCGTTGTCGGTTGTAGTTCCGGGTCGAGGTGCCCAGGGTCGAGGTGCCCACTACATCATCAGTTCGAGGGCGAGGTCCCTATTGTCAGCGGTGTTGGGTCGAGGTGCCCCCGTTGTCAGTTGTAGTTCCGGGTCGATGTGCCCAGGGTCGAGGTGCCCACTACATCATCAGTTCGAGGGCGAGGTCCCTATTGTCAGCGGTGTTGGGTCGAGGTGCCCAGGGTCGAGGTGCCCCCGTTGTCGGTTGCAGTTCCGGGATGCGTCCCAGGGTCGAGGGCCCACTGCATCATCATCACAGTTCACATTCGGTGGTTCGGGAACAAAGCCCAGAGGTCGAGGCGCCTCGCCACCATATCTACTACATCATCAAATCAGTTCGAAGTAGCAGGCAAGTCTGGTGGCAGCTGGCGAGCCAGGTAAGTAAAATTGCATTGCACGTACTTTGATAGGATTGTCATTGTCACACACTGCACAAGTCCCATCAAAGTGAGGGCGACTGTAGCATTACATTTTTGCATATCAGCCCGATGATGAGTCTCGTATGGAGACACTATCTCTTTAGTTGTGAAAGTCGCGCGAAACGGACGTTGGGAAGGGGTAAAATTGGAAAATGGAATTTTCGTTGGATTTAACTCGCTGTTTTCGTCGGGGGTTCGCTTGTTGGACCTCTATTTTAAAACACACCAAACCCATTAAATCACATCGCACAAATTAAATAATTAAAACATTTAAAACACATCTCACAAATTAAATAATTAAAACATTTAAAATACATGTCACAAATTAAATTGAATTAAAAATAATTTAAAATTAAATTAAATAGCTAATTAAAATCCAATTAAACTAAATCAAATTAAAAATCATTTAAACTAAATCAAATTAAAGTCCAATCCAATTATAACCAATTAAATTAAATTCACAAATTAAATTAAACTAAATCTAATTAAATTAAATTTCAAAATTAAATAAATCACTCACCTACATCATTATCGGTATCAGTGTTGCCGGGTATGGCACTCTGGGGGCGAGGACCACATTAGTTCAGTATCAGTCTTGCCGGGTATGGCACTCCGGGGGCGAGGCCCACATCATTATCAGCATTAGTTTTGTCGGGTATGGCACTCCAGGTATGGAGACATCAGTATCAGTTTTGCCAGGTACGGTACTCCGGGTATGGAGATATCAGATCAGTTTCGCCGGGAATGGCACTCCGAGAATGGAGATATAGTCCGGGAATGGACAGCTCGAGAATGGGCACGCCGAGAATGGCACGCCGGGAATGGCACTCTGAGAATGGAGATATAGTCCGGGAATGGATAGCTCGAGAATGAGCACGCCGAGAATGGCACGCCGGGAATGCCACTCCGAGAATGCAGATATAGTCCGGGAATGGACAGCTCGAGAATGCAGCCGCGAGAATGGCACGCCGGGAATGGCACTCCGAGAATGGAGATATAACCCGGGAATGAACAGCTCGAGAATGAGCACGTCGAAAATGGCACGCCGGGAATGGCACTCCGAGAATGGAGATATAGTATGGGAATGGACAGCGCGAGAATGAGCACGCCGAGAATAGCACACCGGGAATGGCACTTCGAGAATGGAGATTTAGTCCGGGAATGGACAGCTCGAGAATGAGCACGCCGGGAATGGCACTCCGGGAATGGAGATCGGTTCGGGAATGGACCACCTCACGGTGACGGTTCAGGAATGGACCTCATCACACCATATCACAGTCACACTCCGGGAATGGAGATCGGTTCGGGAATGGACCTCATCACACCACATCACTCTGGGGGCGAGGCCCACATCAGTATCAGTTTGAGGGCGAGGCCCATAATCAGCATCAGTCGGGGGGCGAGGCCCATATCAGTATCAGTCTGGGGGCGAAGCCCACTACATCATCATATTCAGGGCGAGGTCCCTATTGTCAGCGGTATTGGGTCGAGATGCGTGCCCAGGGTCGATGTGCCCCCGTTGTCGGTTGTAGTTCCGGGTCGAGATGCGTACCCAAGGTCGAGGTGCCCACTACATCATCATATTCAGGGCGAGGTCCCTATTGTCAGCAGCGGTATTGGGTCGAGATGCGTGCCCAAGGTCGAGGTGCCCCCGTTGTCGGTTGTGTAGTTCCAGGTCGAGATCCGTACCCAGGGTCGAGGTGCCCACTACATCATCATATCAGGGCGAGGTCCTTATTGTCAGCGGTATTGGGTCGAGATGCGTGCCCAGGGTAGAGGTGCCCCCGTTGTCGGTTGTAGTTCCGGGTCGAGATGCGTACCCAGGGTCGAGGTGCCACTACATCATCATATTCAGGGCGAGGTCCCTATTGTCAACGGTATTGGGTCGAGATGCGTACCAGGGTCAGGGTGGGGGCCCACTACATCATCATATTCAGGGCGAGGTGTCCCTATTGTCAGCGGTATTGGGTTGAGATGCGTGCCCAGGGTCGAGGTGCCCCCGTTGTCGGTTGTAGTTCCGGGTCGAGATGCGTACCCAGGGTCGAGGTGCCCACTACATCATCATATTCAGGGCGAGGTCCCTACTGTCAGTGATATTGGGTCGAGATGCGTGCCCAGGTCGAGGTGCCCCAGTTGTCAGTTGTTAGTTCGGGTCGAGATGCGTAACCCAGGGTCGAGGTGCCCACTATATCATCATATTCAGGGCGACGAGGGGTCCCTATTGTCAGCGGTATTGGGTCGAGATGTGTGCCCAGGGTCGAGGTGCCCCCGTTGTCGGTTGTAGTTTCGGGTCGAGATGCGTACCCAGGGTCGAGGTGCCCACTACATCATCATATTCAGGGCGAGGTCCCTACTGTCAGTGATATTGGGTCGAGATGCGTGCCCAGGGTCGAGGTGCCCCCGTTGTCAGTTGTAGTTCCGGGTCGAGATGCGTACCCAGGGTCGAGGTGCCCACTACATCATCATATTCAGGGTGAGGTCCCTATTGTCAGCGGTATTGGGTCGAGATGCGTGCCCAGGGTCGAGGTGCCCCCGTTGTCGGTTGTAGTTTGGGTCGAGATGCGTAGCCAGGGTCGAGGTGCCCACTACATCATCATATTCAGGGCGAGTCCCTATTGTCAGCGATATTGGGTCGAGATGCCTGCCCAGGGTCG
The DNA here is from genome assembly GCA_019454045.1 of Zanthoxylum bungeanum. Classification (NCBI taxonomy): domain Eukaryota; kingdom Viridiplantae; phylum Streptophyta; class Magnoliopsida; order Sapindales; family Rutaceae; genus Zanthoxylum; species Zanthoxylum bungeanum. Next base: position 228,024 of record SKCR01004380.1, read on the forward strand.
AGGTGCCCCCGTTGTCGGTTGTAGTTCCGGGTCGAGATGCGTGCCAGGGTCGAGGTGCCCACTACATCATCAGTTCGAGGGTCGAGGTGCCCCCGTTGTCATTAGCTGTTCCAGGATGCGTCCCAGGGTCGAGGTGCCCATCGCACAATCAACTCAGTTCGAAGCAACAGGCAGACCAGATGGCAGCTGACGAGCCAGGTAAGTAAAAATGCATTGGATAGACTTTGATAGGATTGTCATTGTCACACACTGCACAAGTCCCATCAAAGTGGGGGCGACTGTAGGCATTGCATTTTTGCATATCAGCCCGATGATGAGTCTCGTATGGAGACACTACCTCTTTAGTTGTGAAAACCGCGGGAAACGGACGTTGAAAGGGAAAGTTGGAAATTAGCATTTTGTCAGATTTACACTCGCTTGTTTCGCTTCGGGTTTGCTTGTTTGACCTCTATTTTAAAACACACCAAACCAGTAAACACATCTCACAAATTAAATAATTAAAAACCTTTAAAATACATGTCACAAATTAAATTAAATTAAATTAAAGGGAACTAATTTAAAGTAAATTAAAATACAATTAAACTAAATCAAATTAAAGGTCCAATCCAATTATACCAATTAAATTAAATTCACAAATTAAAAAAAAACTTAAATCTAATTAAATTAAATTTCAAAATTAAATTAAATCACTCACCTAATTTAAATAATTTATTGCCTTAAATAATGTAAAATTAAAACACACACAAAATAATTGTTCTTTCCTTTCAAATAAACCCATGCAGAAAACCCTAATACACTACTATATAAACAACAAACCCTAATGGTCTCCTTCTCTCCTCCCTCACTAACTCGGGAGCCACACTTTGAACCAAAAATCAACACCTTCTCACAAACTGCCCACAAACAAAATAGCCCTCACCGAAACGACACTACACAAACACACAGAAGCTCCACATGTAGCCCTCATCTCTCAACCTTCACGACACACAACTCGGCAGCCACATGAAAACCAGTAAAACCCTAAGTCCTTCTTCTCCCATTGGACTCTCGGCCACATGGACCCTGCTCGCACTCTCAAAACAAAAATGAAACCCTAATGACTATCTCATTCACAGCAGCTCCTCAACAATTCTCTCCCTGATGCAGCTTCTCTCTATCGGCAAACCAACTCTCTCTCTCCACGACAACAAGAACTAACCAAGCCAATAACCGTGAAGCAACCAAACCTAGACACTTCACTCTCAAGTCACTCGACAGACTCTCTCATTCACGGCAAAAAGAACAAGAAAAAGAAACCTAGACAGCACTCTTTTCTTCCTTCTCCCTCATCAGCCTGCCGACAAGACAAAAACAAATGAACCAGTCCCCTACATCATCGACTAAACAAAAACCCTAAAGCCCATTTAATCACCGACTAGACAACAACCCTAAAACCTTCACCGACAACAAAACACCCCTCTCTGGCCATCACAAACTGCACATTCCTTCACGAAAACAAGCCACAAGAACACTCAAAAGCCCTAATCTAAACGACCCCCCCACTGACCGACAAGAAAAAACCCCTTGGATCACGTTGATGATCATCGACTATGTGGCGCACTGTGACCATGCCATGAATTTTGCTTGTAAGTTGTTAATGATCCGGACGTGGCTGATGTTGATGAGTGGAAGATGCGCATATGTTCAAAACATATATTGCAAGTGACGCACGCTTAATTATATTTTCAATTGAAGCATGCAATTGACGCATGCATGATTAGCCATATGTACAGTGCATGATCAAAGGAACATGAATGAGCATGGTCGATGTAAAAACAGTAACCAAAACCGGCCAGAAAACAGCCTCCAAGACGCCCAAAACAGTCCCCTGAAATAACCAAAACAGTGGCCTAAAAAAAGCAGTAAAACAGCAGTGAAACGGAGTAAAAACAGCAACCCGAACAGCAAAACAACGAGGAAAGACGCTGAGTTAGTGAACCGAAAGAGTTGCGGATCATTCACCCTTCCAACGGACGTGTAACGCCCTTTCGTGAGACAAAAAAAAGAGGTTAGACCTGAGGGCACCCTTTTATTATTATCTTTTGTTTATTTATTTACTTTAGAAATATTATCGCATGAGAGTCGTTTGAGCATGAGTGATTGTTGGATGAGCAGAATATGTGTTCCCTTTTGTGATATATAGGATGGAAACCCGGGACGTAAATTCCGTAGTCGAATCCGAATGGACGGTAGGCGTCGGTTTGTACTCGGGATACAACGCACGTACCACTTAAGAGACACGTATTTCGTCTCATCCAAACTTGGGTTTGAGCATGATGTAGTCGTAAATTATTTAGTTATTATTTAAAGCATGATGTAGTCTAGTTTATTGTTTATTTTCAAACATGATTATGTTATTTTACGCATGGTATTTTTTTTTGTTTTATGATTATTTTAAATATTTATTTGTTCATTTTGGTTAATGGCTCAATATGCTCATTGTGTGATATTGCGTGTTGCCGTTTAAAGACTTATTTTCGAGCATGCAAACTTAGATTAGGAGTTATTTTGATGAATGCATACTAGACGTAGATACCCTTGAGCAGGAATGTTGAATAGATTCGGCGTTAGTTTATTGCACAAATCATATCATCACAAGTGACACAAGTAAGGGACCATTCTGAACCACAACGGTTTGAGGTCTTCCTTGCGAGGGGTGAGTGCGGCCTTAAATCTTTGTCCCGGTTCACACCGGGTGGCGACTCATGTTATTTCGTACTCCCAACTAGGCCTTGAGCCTAGAAGAACAGCGTCGCCGAGTTCTGTGTCCTACATATACATATCACTAAACCAGATTTAGTTTCAATCTAATAGAAATTAGATCAAATACGTATATAAAAGACAAGAGGTGCTACCATTTAAATTAGTAATATTATGGAAAAAAGTATTGCTCGTATTCATGAATCGGACATAAATACGATCCGGATTGGCCCTTAGAGCACCAATTCTAACAAATGCATATTATGTATATGGTGATTTTTCAATATAATACAAGATTATACATGTTTCACGTGTTTTTTGGAATAGAATCTCACATTTACAGTTTTATTCATGTGCACAGTTATAGGTCACACAGGTTTTTGCATGTTTATGTCAGAGGCTTAGGGGATGGTTATGCCGTCTCCGGTCGGTCACTTCCCGGATATACTGGGATGTGACATGAATTGAAAACATATAATCATTAAAACGTAAACGGTAAACATAACACATGGGAGACATGAGCTGAAAATCGTAAACATGACTATAAACTTGTAAACATGACTATAAACTTGTAAACATGACATGTGGAAAAAATAAAAACGTCAATTGAAAACTTATAAATTGTAATCATGACATGCAAGCTGAAAACATAAACTGTAAACTTGTAATATGAAAATGTAAATTGTGAATATGTAAACATGACACATGTAAAACATAACTTGAAAACTATAAACATAAACTGCAGACTGAAACATAAACCGAAGACTATACACATGGATTGTAAATTTACAAAATATATATTGAAACATAGAAATCATGGATTGCAAACACGTAACCATAAACTGACATGGCTCATACTGAATTCATTATATTTACATATATATATATATATATATATATATATATATATATATATATATATATATATATATATCATTTAACTATTTTTAATTCCAACTCTTGCAGATGTGGTCCCCACTTCTAAAATTAAATTTCAACTTTATTTATTCTTTCAAAGCATAACCAAATGCTTTTTTTATTTTACTTTTGACTAAATAAAATGTGACAAGTCTAGTTCACTAAACCATCTTTTTATATCTAATCTCCAAATCAAATCAATTATTTTCTTACTCCATCACCATCTTATTGGTGCTTCTTTATTAAGCAACTTTCTTTCTTCCTAAAGTTTTTCAATAATTCAAATGGGGCATGAAGTTAATTAGCAAGTGTAAATGTTTGACTCCATTCCAGCAAGGTTATTACATCCAGCTTATGATTTTGTTAATAATTTAATGACCAGTTTAACATAGCATTATTGTGATACTGATTAGTGCTAGAGTGGTGCTGGGATCAAATCAACAGCAATTGTAATACTTGGGCTCCGTTTGGGGCCCTTTGTGAAATGGAAAGCTCTCAAATGAAAATTCACTTTTTATAGTAACCACAACTGTTAAAATACAATGAAAGACAACCTTTATTTTTTCCGAAATGTTGGAAATTTTGCCGTCAAATCATGACATTGGTTTAAACGGAGTAAGTAAAACTCCCGACTATCTCAGATTCTTATAAGAAGTTCATCTCTTAATTCGAATCTAAGACTTGAATAACCAAATTTTAAACGTTATGCCACCAAATCACACCACACCTCTTGGAGGCAATGAGAGGCAACCTTACATTGCTTGATCTCACTCAAATATGACATAAATATAAGCACTGGCGGAGCACCTCTTGTCTTTCTTTTCTTCTCAAGACTTGCTAGTATTCCTTTGATCTCAGTTCAATGTCAATTAATATTTCTTACTTTCTTACTTAGCCGGTTGTCACTACCACTATTGAAATAATTTTCTCAGCTATAAATTATGTGAAAAATCCACTGTGAAATTGAACTTGAGATGAATGGTGGAATGATATTTTAATTGTATATATTGAAAATGATGTATTTGATTATATCGTTTTCAACATATAAATTTTTTTGAAAACAATTATAATAAGCAGATTTAGTATTGATGAATATTACAACTGTGATATTATATATTGTTACCTAATATCTCAAAATTATATTTTAATTTAAATGTACCCCAACGTAACCATTTTTCTAATTACGTCTCTTAATACAAGCAACAGTCCAATAGATTGGAAAAAACCAAGGTTCCTAGCAAATTAAAAGATCCTTGTGAAAATAAAAATTATAAACAATTCTGATAATCCTATGACAGAGTAGTGTATTTTCAGGAAGGCTTCTGATGAAATTTAAAACTATGGGGACCCAGTAACAAACATTTTTTTGTAACTTGCTATAATGCAATTCACAGATTATAACTTTCCAACTTGCTATGCAAGGAAGCAGCAACAAAAGTGGCACAGGCTGGAAAAACTTGATGCTTCATAGAAGTTGCAGCTCATTTAGGATGATTATTCTATAAACATATCTCTAATGGAGTTTACACATGCGTTCAAAGAACTCCAGGTGTGTTTCTATGAGGTTCCAGCTAGTTTCTTACATTTCAAGTCTTCACATTTACTCTATTTCGTTTGAATACTTGGGAAATTAATGCACAAAATTTACAGAAATGAAAAAAAAAAAGATGAGTACGCGTATTTACATTTTTTATTCTTCTCGTAGGATCCACCCGCTCCACCATAGACTCTTTCAGCGTCTGTTAAGCTCATCCATACTCTCGTTCAATGTTCTCACTATCCTTATCTGCAGTTTTAGGACTGAAGCAAGAGCATTTCTTTGAGCACTTGCCTTCTTCTTTGGCTCCATTTACTACGTGACAAGGAACAGAATGGTAAATTAAAATATTGTGTACTGACAAATTTCGTAACGAAAATCATTTTCCGATACAGTTCAGACACTAACTCTGAGCTCCTGAAGTTGAGCTTCTGAGAAGCCATCCTATGCCACTGTCCAAGTCTAACAACAGAAAGCCCTTACGAAGTTCAGGGCTGGCGCGAGGCTCTACAGTTTTCCTCCATTCATTCAAGTCGTAGTCACACCTCTTTAGCTGACGGTTGAATTGTATTAGGCCACTGTCAGTGCGTAATCCTGGGAATGCCTATAAAATTGAATCAGTTACTAGATGAGGTTAGCCCAATATAGCCATATAATATCCATAAAACTTCTACCTGGATATAACTCTGCCAAATCGTACAATACTATTTCAAGAGCTAATGTTCAAAGATTGGAATTTACAGATTCAAAGTTCAGCAGGTTCAAATACTTCGAAACAGTCCATATTTTTACAAAGCTTATGAATTATAGTGGATTCATTTGATGACTTCCAATGTTTCATGCATAAACTTTAGTTTTTAATAAAATAAAATAAAATCAAACATTTATAACCTTCCAAACCTAAACCCCAATGGAAAAGTTGTGGCTGTTTTATCTTACAATATGATTGCTATGTGTTACTGCACTATAAACTATAAAGTGAACTATCAAGTGCAGATCACTTAAACCAAAGACCAAGATGACTAGGACCGTAAACAAAACGATCTAGTGATTAAGCCGAAAGACAAGAACGTAAACAAAACTTTCTAGTAGTACTCACCATTTGCAGGAATATAAGGCCAGCACTGTAGATATCAAATCTATCTGGCAAATTGAGCTGTTAAACAACAAGATGATCAAAACTAACAAACAAGAGAAATTTTCAGAGAGAAATGCAACTAAGGACAATGAATTTGGGAAAGTGCAGTTGCAACTGGAGCTGAGGGAGCAGAGGGAGTCTGTGCTCATGATATATTGCTCTGGTGCAACATACCTGAAAGAAAGAAACAAAATAAGTTTATGAATTCCATATGAAAAAGAAACATCACACCAAATTAAGTGGGATGTGAATCTTGTGTATCAAGTAAAGATTTAACTCATTAACTCGCTGCAGTTTTGTAGGTTTTGAGAACTAATCCAGAGAATGGTAATAGGTCGGTAGAGCTGTGGCTTGAAAAGAAAATGAATTTTCTACTATAATCTACTACTTCATAGCTGTTGTGAACTGATTGTCACTTAAATGATAATGAAAAAGATTATCATCTAAACACTAACATGAAACTATATTCTATTTTAACATGATATGCTAGGCACTGCTTGAGAATTGGCAACAACTGGTTGTTTCGACTTCTGATGAATATTGCATAAGGCAATATTTCTCCCATTTTCTGTGCAGAAGCTGAAATGATCCAACCACATTTTCATAGCAATTAACTAAGTCTATGTAAACGTTTCAATGCATATTTCAAATTCAAGTCCCCATGGGGCGTGGCTCAGTAGTGTAGAGCTCAGATCTCACCTTGAGGTCTTGGGTTCGAATCCAGGGAGTATGTTTCTTGTAAGAGCCTTAGAGAGTCAGGGGTTTTACCTGCTCCGCTTAAGCCCGGAATGGGTGGTTTGGCGGTGAAGTTTCCAACAATTCCGAAACAAAAACAAAAAATTAAATTCAGGGATTTTATATAGAACGTCCTTTTCTATTTGGTATTTTGGTTATTATGACAACTTCTCCATATTCCAAAGAGAAACTGATAAGTGTAATGATGCACAGTCAGCAACTAAGTTTTATTAAGCTTAGCCATTCATATGCCTTTTTGGGATGCAAATGGAAAGAAAATGGTATGGATAATAAATCAATCAGTGATTTTTAATGTCACCTGCATGAATGTATCCTATTCATTGCAGATTATGAAGATTTATCTTTAATAACAATCATTTCACTTCCCAGCAAAAGATCATGTGCTTGAATTTGAATTTCTTACCTTGCAATGTCACAAGGCAATATGCAACATGCTACTGACTGCAGCAACTAATTTAGAACCTAAGGAGGTGTCCTAATATCTCTTGAATTAAAATACTTCATAAATGTTCTAGCAATCAGAATGACTGAAATATAAACAGCTGGAAAATAAAAAAAACGGATTCATTTGTTTGATAAAGATTTCAATTGCTGGGAAGTTAATTATCAATAGTCATTTGCTCTTAATACACGATGGTTAAGAAAAATACCTAGGATCCAAAAGAAATTCCTTTGGAATATAGTTGATGCCCACTCGCAAATCTGCTGCAGCTCCAAGATCAATGATCTTGAATGTACGAGAACCTGCTCATGCTTAAATTGATATAATATCAAACTTATCCAAATTTTTTTTTTCTTTTTGACTTCTATGGAGATCAAATTTAATACCTTCAGAGAAAATAATATTCTGTGGCTTAATATCCCTATCCACAATGCCTGTCGAGTGAAGACCATCCAATGCAAGTAGGAGCAGTCTCATGATAGTTTGAACGATTCTATTTTCCTCTCAATACCTTTAGGAAAGTCCTGGACTTCTCGCAGAATCAATGTTTCTACCTGACATTTTAACCATCACTAGAGTTGGTATTTAGGAAGTTAAACAGAAACAAGGGCCACTGCTGAAGTGTCAAGATTTATACATATAGCAGTAGAAAAAGAATTTGAATCTTAAGGTTCTTTCTTGTTAAATAGTCAAAATTACTTAACAATAACTCTAAAATATAAGGAAAACCATCTCTGAATAGCTGGAGAAAGGGTAACAGTTCGTGGTCATTTCAATAAATGGAATTTTTCCTTGCAAGTACAAAGATCATTTAATCTAAATTTCATTGGAACAATAAAAGACCAGTGGAAAGCTCAATAGTTGCCATAAAATTCGCAGACTTAATAGGGATTGTAGGTTTTACTAAAAATGAAAAGAAAAAATACAGAAAGGCTGACGAGAGGGAGTACCAACATTGTAGGGGAACTCTCTGCTTATCATCAAATCTGCTAGAGTGGTCTCTCCTTCATACCGCCATATAAGCCTGTAAATATTTTATTATGAATAAAATACACAGTTTCTTTAATATATCTTCTTTTATTATATGGTAAAGACGTACATGACCATAGAATGACTAGTTATGATATTGTTGTAAAACCGTCGCAACTGTCATTGAATTGTATCATAACAATATCATTCTTAAACTGTTCCTGGTCAATGTTTACAATTACTTGGTCAGTAAGTAAACCTGTAGAGACTGGTACTTACTTGGTCAAATATTGGATTCCAATGGTTTCTCAATGAACCATGAGTCTCGGGAGACTCGTATAGACATGTAAGTATTTATATTGGATAAACACTGAACGACTCACCAAAGATTCTTAATAGAAGGTACACCAGCGTCAATAAGAATCTTCTCGAGTTGAGTAGCATAGTGATTATTTGACTTGAGATACCACTGTGAATATATGAGATACCATTGTGGATATATGAGATAATCCGGATACCTGTGACGAAGGGATTATACTTATGCAATGACCAGTTGGACAATTATGACCCATATCATCACTATTTTGTAAAGAACATAGTGTTCTTGTACAAAATTAACTATGTGACAAAGGAAATTGCTCTTTTATCATTTGTAATTGGATTACCTGGATATATAAATGATAAAAGTCCATATGATTAATACTGGATTAATAAGATATGAGACAGTATTAATCCAAGAAAGGTTTAATCATTAAATATCCCTAGTCGTAGCATTATCGAGACTGGACATCGATAATGCGGAATAGGCTAATATTACACTTGTGCGCGTTATGGAAGCTTAACGGCATAGTTCTCATATATTTAGGCATTGGATACTCATGCAAGTGTGATAGGAGGTTCTGTTTGCCGATGGTACGGGAACTGCTTCGCTCGGGATAGACCCATCGGAATCTCATTGGTAGTATGACTATATGTCTATGGGAATCCGAATCAGAGTAGGTGTATATGGTCTTAACCTGAGACTTGCATCGCTAATACTTGCGACAATCAGTATATTTTGGTTTTGGTCGTCCGGGGCTTTAACAGGTTCTGTGTAGCCTCTTCTGGGTATACTGAGAATCGTAGTGTATTGGGTGTGATGTCAAGATAGAAGTATCACTTCAGTCATATGGAGATGATGATCACGCAGGGATACAAAGCTGATACTCTTAAATGCTGCAGCTATCGGGATAATATGACAAGGTCATGATTATCCGATTAAAGAGACTAGTTGCTAGTGATCCAATATATGCTTCGTACGGGGCATACATAATTCCAGCCCCAGGCCTGGCATGTGACATCCGATAATGGAACGTAATACGCGATACACTGTATACTACACCTGATATAGATTTTATATTCCTTTAAAAGAATATTTCTGGAGAATTGGGTAGGCACGGTGCTTTGCTAGAAGCCAACCATGTCTTGTAAATCGGTAAGAATGTGGTACCGGGTACGCACGTGTTCGGATAGTCCGATGACCGTATTTACTGCCAACATATCCAGGGATCTCTTGGGTCGCTTCCCAAAGATTCACCGATGAGATTTGACTCGAACAGAATTAATCTGAGATTATTTATGAGAGAGAAAATTAATATGGGATTAATTACGGCAAGAATTAATCTGGGATTAATTATCAGAGAAAGAATTAATCTGGGATTAATTCCGTCGAGAATTTATCTGGGATTAAATTCGTCGAGAAGAGAGAACGTAATTAATTTGGAATTAATCGGCAAAATGAATTTAATAGTTAAATTAGATTTTACTATTTAATTAATTGGGCTAAAATAATATTTAGATATATTAATTGAAATTAGATTTCAAACCGGAATTAAAATTGGATTTTATTTCAAGCGAACGAATTAATTTAGAATTAATTTGTAAGCGACTTTAATAATAATTTTGCAAGACATAATTATTTAATTAAATTGGATTTAATTAAGTCGCAACGACAAATTTGTTTAATTCGAAATTAATCGAACCCGGGCCCGAGCGAAGTTGCGTGTTGGATTGTCCAACTTAAATTTTGAATTAAAGTGGGGCCCACCAATTTACATCAATGTGTTTGACATTTGATGGAATTTGGTAATTGGTTGAGTGAAAGCTTGGATTGTTTTTTCTACACTCAGACCAAACCAACACACTTTATTTTATTTTTGAAATGATATACCAACTTTGAAGTTGACTTTGGTAATTGGTTTTGATATCAAAATATCAAAACACAAAAATCTCTCTCTCTCTTGCTTTTGCCGTGACTTCTTCTTCTCCAAGGGGAAAATTTTGTTGCAAAATTTTCCAAAACTAGCATTTAAAGATTTAAACAAGGTGACAGGGAAACTCACCCGAGAGTTTGGAACACGATTTAAAGCTTGGAGCTTCTACATCCAAATGAATTTTTGAAAGCCTAAAACCGATCAAAGTAAGTTTTTTCCGCAACTCCCTTTGATTTATTCACACACGAATCACTCTTAGAGATCTTTGGCATGTTCTAGGAACACTAACAATGATATCAGAGCGTCCTAAGTTTGATTTGAAAATCTAAGGTTTATGGACTTTAATTTGGGTTTTTTTGGCTTGGAGCTTGATTTACCTAAATTGATTGTTTGGTTGAGTTTGGATGATGATGAATTGGATTTGTGCATCTTAGAATTTGAGAAAAATTGATTGGATAAAAAATCCCCAAATTCCCTCACTTGGCCAAATTCACCCTAGTAATAGTTCATGGTGATTTTTTGAAAAATTAGCAATTGGATGTGTTATTGGCATGAAATGTATGTTAAAAGTTGATTTAATTAGATTGAAATCAAATTGCATGATATTTTACTTGCCAATGTCGTGAGCCTAGCATGTTGGAATGGATTGATTGTGCTTTAATTTGTGTTGGACATAAATTAAAATGTTAAACATGATTAATTGGATTAAATTGATGTTTTGGAAACATTAGGTTAATTAATTAATCATGGTAATTGCACTTTAATTAAATTAATATGTAATTTGGAATGATGTGTTAATTTAATTTGTTGTGATTGGGTTTGGTTGGGCCAAGTTTGGTTTAGGACAATTGGGTAGGATCCAATTGGTCCTAAAACCATTTCCATAAAGTCCAAATATGACAATTGGGCCTTTAACAATTTAATTAGGCCTAATGGGCCTAAATTGATTTTTGGCAAAAAGGGTGATTCCTTAATTGGACCTTGGCATTTGGGTTTGATCCATATTGGCCAAAGCCCATGCCTTAAGAATTAATTAAAAGCCCATTGGACTTTAATTAAATTGACATTGGATGTTAATTGGGCCTTTGAGACCCATTAAGATTGGATTTAGAATCTAAGTCTAAAAGGCACTATTAATAAGTGTAATTATTTAATTTGGAATTAAATTTGAATTAGTATTGGATACAATTTAAATAGGATTTAAAATTGTAGTTCGATAAAATTCAAGAATACGTACTTTGAGTATTTATTCTTAAACGAGTTGGACTCGCACAAATCAAATCGTTGTTTAAACATTGGATGGTAATTAATTCAAAGATTAATTAATTCGATTAGATTGATTGAATAACATGCTTTGTGTGAATACTTGGATGTATTGTATGAATAATGTATATCAGATGGATATTAGAAGGGTGATGGCAATTTTGGAAATTATTGTAATAAATTTAGAATTTATTAAATTGGACCTGCGTGTCCAGCCTATTATCTCTTTTCTCATTGTATTTCTCTTCTCACCAATTTCCCTCAATGAAAATGAGGTTTCTTTAGAAGTATTATGTAAGTGGGTAGAAGTAAGAATAGTGCTAGCGGGAGAGAGGAAAATGAGAGATTTGTTCTAGGAATAAAGTTTGTTATATATCCATCCGCATATCATTATTAATTTATTTCTCGCCTTATTATTCTTTTAGAATGCATGCTTAAGGGTTTATGATGAGACCTAATCAAAGATAATAAATTGGTTGCCAATTTACGCGGAAACCCTCATTCAATATTAAGCGTTTTTTCCTTCCATTGAGTGGTTCTCTCTCAATATCCAAAATTGGCATTGGTTTGTTGGCCAAAGTCAAGACCTTTGTCTATCGCGGATGTGTTTGAACCACGTAAGCTTTGTTACATATCGTGTGTCTTGGGCAGTTGTGACTTGTTGGCCAAAGTTAAGGTCACTTCTTGGTCATCGACCTCGATTACAAAGCTTTCCCACTGTCAATGGGTTGCGCTTAACTAGAATCATTAAGCTTGTTGAGCCAAAGTCAAGGCTTAGTTGATTTAGAGGAAAAATGTTTGGAAATATATTGGATATATTTACATATATTGGATATATGTTTCGGACTTGGAGGTCCACCTATTGGATATAGGAATTGGATGGGATCCAATTGATCTTAGAGATCTACCTAGTTAAGTTTCATACAACTTGTTGGCCAAAGTCAAGGTTGTGTGTTATTTAACGAGATCCTATCCCACTAGGAAACTAGGTTTCCCGAGTACTCCGCAGAGGGTTAGAGGCTCGCCGAAAAATAGTTGGAGGCAAGTATTAAATTTGCAATTTCGTTTAAATACTTGCCAATACGCGCTCTTTTATTTTAATTTATCGTTGTTATAAATATATTAGTTGGACTAATATTTAATATTGCTTTCTTTGAACAGTTAGACTGTACAAGACATTACTTCATTTGTAGTTGGTTATATAGTTGGACTATAGTAATCATTACATTTGAATGTAACCGATCATTTATAGTTGATTATATAGTTGGACTATAGTAATCAGTACATTTGATTGTACCCGAAATTATTGATTGGATAGTTGGACTATAGCAATCAATATAGCTGAAAGATTAGCGTAAAAAAACATAATCATACGTGAAAATGTATTTAACGGAATAAATTTTCAGATTGGGAATTGAATCTCATGATAGTCCTGGAAGCCAAGAAGTTACTCTAGATAATAGAGAAACCTCTCGGGCCTGAGCCCGAAATTGAGCAAATAGTAGAGAATGGGCTTTGGAAGACTTATAGTGATGATAACTTTAGTGCTCAATCCATCATGCTTGCCGCAATGACTCCTTAATTTCGTTGTCAGAACAAAGGATTGGATCTTTATAGTATGATGTTGAAATTGAAGGATCTTCACAGATCTAATCTTAGATCTCAGAAGTATGAATTGAAAATGAAGCTCTTTCGCTCGCGTATGTTAGAAGATACATCTGTCAAGCACTAGGTGTTACAGATGATTGCTGACATCGAACAGCAAGGTTAGCTGGGCATTACCTACAAGGTCGAGACTTCCATAGATTTGATCTTATAGTCTCTACCCGACTGTTGGGGCGCGTTCATCATGAACCAAGAGAAAACTCTTGGAAAGTTAATGGCTATGCTCATGGAGGCAGAGCCAGAGCTTCCAAAAGGGGCAAGAAGCGCAAGACGCATCTTACTTCGACATCCCAGAAAGCCAAGGCTTGGCCGAAGGCTTCTAGGGGTCTGAAAAGGGCAAAGGCAAATTCGTCACAGTCTTCTGGGAAGGCAAATGACATATCCCAATATGTCTGCCTAAACTGTGACAAATAGGGTCACTGGAAGAGTGACAGCCGTATGGACAAGGCAGACATGAAGGAAGTGAAGGCGGGCAAGGCTTCGACTTCAGATGTGTTTGTTATAAACATGTCCACTAGTAGTTTTAAAATTGGATTTTGATACTAGATATGGTACATACATATGTACTGATGTGCGGGATCTGCTGATTAGCAGGAGACTGGGTCAGATGAGATTGACCTGCGAGTCAGAAACGGGACGAGAGTCACTGTTTTGGCCGTTGGAACCTAAGTTTTGGAACTGCCATTTAGGCATGTACTTAAATTAGGAAAATGTTATAATGTACCTAGTTTGACTAGAAACATTATCTCTATATCTAGTTTAACCCATTGCGGGTATACATTTATGTTCCAGAACACTGGGTGTTTTGTTTATAAAGATGATAATGAGATATACACATTAGATGTGAATAACAGTATTTATATTTTGAATATAAACAAATCTCAAACATATTACATGACAAACAAAAGGCTCAAACTGAACAAATCAGAAGAGACTTATTTATGGCATTGTTGTATGGGACACATTGACAAGAGTCATATATCCACACTTTCAAAGATTGGATACTTGGACAGATTTGATCATAATTCAAATGACGTCTGTGAATCTAATTTATTAGGAAAAGTGCTTAAAATGCCTTTTAAAGGTAAAGGTACACGTGCCACCGAGCTGTTAGCCCTTGTTCATTGTGACGCAAGTGGGCCCATATCTAGCTAGGCTAGAAGTGTATATAAATACTTCGTAACCTTTACGGATGTTGCATCGCGTTATAGTTATATGTATCTTATGAAACACAAGTCAGAAACTTTTGACATAATCAATGAGTTTCGACACGAAGTAGAAAAACATACGGGCAAAAGAATTAAAATATTACGGTTGGATCGTGGTGGAAAATACTTGAGCAATAAGTTTCTCGATTACTTGAAAGAGTATAGTATTCTTTCACAATGGACTCCTCCCGGAACATCTCAATTGAGTAGTGTGTCCGAACGGAGAAACCGAACTTTGTTGGACATGGTAAGGTCAAGGATGAGTCGCTCTGAGCTACCAATTTCCTTCTAGGGATACGTATTGAACAATACAATACTTATTATGAATAAGGTTCCGTTAAAGTCTATTGGACAAACTCCATATGAAATATGGACAGGAAAGAATTGGATTTCTCATTCCTGAAGATTTGGGCATACTGGGCATGTTAAACGTTTGGATGGTACCAAACTAGAACCCAAATCGGATAAGTGCCTATTTGTAGGTTATCCTAGGGAAACCAAAGGATATTACCTCTACAACCCAAAAGAGAACAAAATATTTGTTGCTCTCCATGCGGGTTTCCTAAGAGGAATACCTAAATGCAGGTAAGTGGGAGGAAAGTAAAACTCGATGAAAATCAGAGTAATATTGTTCCTGGCACCAATCATTAACGGAACACGAACAGTTCATCAGGGATGAGACTGTTCCATAATCTTCTAATACACAAGAACAGCGTAGGTTAGAGAGAGTCAGAAAAAAACCTTAGAGATTGTTAGTGTTCCTAGAACATGACAAGATCAAATAAGAGTGATTTGTGTGTGAACTACCAAGAGAGTTGAGGAATACTCACATTGATTGGTTGAGGAGATTTCAAAATTTTCCATCTTTGTTGGAAGTTTCGGAGCTTGAGATTGAGTTCCAAACTCTCGGGTGGGTCTCCCTATCACCTTCCTTTGACTCTAAATGTGCTAGCAAGCTTGAATTTTTGAAGCAAAAATTCCATGGAGAAGCCTTGAAGTTTCGGCCAAGAGAAGAAAATGGAGAGAGAGAATTTTATGTTTTCTGTTTCTAAAACCAATTGACCAAGTCAACTCACACAAAATGTGTATATGCTTTTTAAAAGCAAAACAAAACACAAAGTGTGTTGGAGAAGCTTTCATTAAAGCTCTCAACCACTTCCATCAACTTGAATGACAAGTGATGTAAGTTGGTGGGCCCCACTTTAAATTCAAAATTCAAGTGGGCTTACACAACACACTTCGGGCTCGGTTTCGTTTAATCCGATTAAACGAATTTTCTGTCGCAACGTAATTAAATCTAATTTAATTAAATAATAATGTCTAGCAAAATTATTACGGAAGTCGCTCGCGAATTAATTCCAAATTAATTCGTTCGCTTGAATTAAAATCCAATTTTAATTCCGCATTGAAATCTAATTTCAATTAATATATCTAATATATTATTTTATCCCAATTAAATAAATTAAATAGTAAAATCTAATTTAACTAATAAATTTATTTTACCGATTAATTCCAAATTAATCGCGTTCTCTCTCAACGACGAATTTATTCCCAGATAAATTCTCGATGCAATTAATCCCAGATTAATTTTCTCTATGTTAATTAATTAATCCTAGATTAATCATTGCCGTAATTAATCTCATATTAATTTTCTTTCTCAAAATAATCTCATATTAATTCTCGTTCGAGTCAAATGTCATCAGTGAATCTTCGGGAGGCAACCCAAGAGATCTCTGGATATGTTGGCAGTAAATACGGTCATCGGACTATCCGAATACGTGCGTATCCGGTACCACGTTCTTACCGATTTACAAGACATGGTTGTTTACTAGCAAAGCACTGTGCCTACCCAATTCTCCAGAAATATATTCAACATGAAATATACATAATCTTTGTCAAGCGTAGAATACGTAGTATTGCGTATTACGATCTAGTATCTAATGTCACATGCTAGGCCTGGGACTGGAATTGTGTCTACCTCGTACGAAGCATATATCGGATCACCAGCAACTAGTCTCTTTAATTGGATAATCATGACCTTGTCATTTTATCCCGATAGCTGCAACATTTAAGAGAGTACCAGTTTTGTATCACTGCGTGATCATCATCTCCATATGACTGAAGTGATACTTCCATCTTCACATCACACCCAATACACTACGATTCTCAGTATTCCCAGAAGAGGCGTACACAGAACTTGTTAAAGCCCCGGATGACCAAAACCAAAGTATACTGATTGTCGCAAGTATTAGCGATGCAAGTCTTAGGTTAAGACCAAATACACCTATCCTGATACGGATTCCCATAGACACATAGTCACACTACCAATGGGATTCCGAGGGGTCTATCCAGAGCGAAGCTGTTTCCGTACCATTGGTAAACACAACCTCCTATTACACTTGCATAAGTATCCAATACTTAAACATATGAGAACTATGTCGTTATGCTTCCATAACAAGCACAAGTGTAATACTAGTCTATTCCGCCTTATCGATGTCCAGTCTCGATAATACTACGACAATGGATATTTAATGATTAAACCTTAGTGGATTAATATTGTCTCATATCTTATGAATCTGGTACTAATCATATGGACTTCTATCATTTATATATATATCTCGATAATCCAATTATAAATGATAAAAGAGCAGTTTCCTTTGTCACACAGTTAATTTGTACAACAACACCATGTTATGTACAAATAATGATGTTATGGGTCATAATTTTCCAACAATCTCCCAATTGGCCTATAGCCAATCACTCAAGTGTCCTACATCTGAACTATGTACGGGTCGCTCACACTTCTGCTGAGAAACAGCTTTCATCAGCGGATTTGCAATGTTATCATCTGATGTGATTTATTTGATCATCACATCGCCACGATGTATGATCTCATGAATCAGATGAAATAGTCGAAGTATATACTTGGATCATTGATGATACCGCGGTTCTTTAGCCTACGCTGTAGCCTAGCTCAGCTGCTAACAGAACTACTTCTAATCCAATTAGAAATTTTGTAGATCCAAAATGATTCTTTTACTGCCTCAGCTACAGCAATGTTCCGCTTTTGTTGTTTGTTCGGTAACAGTATCTTGCTTGGAAGATTTCCAGCTCACTGTTCCATTTTTCAAATTATATATGTACCCTTATTGCGACTTACAGTCATCTTTGTCGGTTTGGAAACTTTCAGAGGTGAACCCAGTCACTTCAAGTTCTCATTCTCCATAAATTAAGAACGCATCCTTAGTTCGTCTAAGATACTCAAGGATGTTCTTAACATCAATCCAGTGACTATCACCTGGATCGGCCTGATTGTGACTCCATATGCTCAAAGAATATGAGACACCAGGTCAAGTACATATCTTTCAATGTACGAGTTCTCAGAGAGTGCCAACAAATTTTAGATCTATCCAGTAGATCCTTATTCCTAGAATAAAGGTTGCCTCTCCCAAGTATTCCATGGAGAATTTTAATGAAAGGCAAGCTTTCACTGATTGCTAATATGGGAATGTCATTACTGTGAAGCAATACATCATCATCTTATAGGACAATCATTGTCAGTGCGCTCCCACTAACCTCCTTATATACACAATAATCATTATCGTTTTGAATGAAGTTATATACCATTATGATATCATCAAAACATTGGTTCCAAGAACACAATGCTTGCTTTAATCCATAAATGGATCGATTTAACTTGCAAACCTTGTTTGCATGTTCTGGCATGACAAAACCGTCAGGATGTTGTAAACATCCTCCTAAAGGTTTCTGTTTAAGGAAATCGATTTTGACGTTCAACTACCATATTTCATAAAAGAAATATGTAGCATGAGTAAGCATTATCCGAATGGATTTAATCATGGCAACATGTGAAAAAGTTTCATCGTAGTTGACACTATGTCATTGACGATACCCTTTCTGTACAAGCCTAGATGTGTACATTTGTATGTTGCCATATTTCATGTATGTCTTCCTTTAAGACTCATTTAGTACCAACAGGCACAATGCCTTCTGGTACATCAACCAGTGTCCAAACTTGGTTGTATACATGTAATCCATTTCAGACTTCATGGCACTTTGCCATGAAAGGAGTCGATACCTTGTATCACTTCCTCATACATAGTCAGTTTGTCTTCCTCAATAAGATTGACATCTTCATGAGGTAAGATTAGAAACCCATACCTCCCAGGTTGTTTTCTGACTCTCTCCGACTTACGCGGTTCTTGTGTATTCGAATATTATAGTACAGTTTCATCCATGATGAACTGTTCATGTTCCGTTATAGAATCGGTGCCTGGAACAGTATTACTCCGATTTTCATCAAGTTTTACTTTCCTCCCACTTACCACTGCATATAGGTATTCCTCTTAGGAAAACTGTATAGAGAGCAACAATTACATTGTTCTCTTGTGAGTTGTATAAGTACTATACTTTGGTTTCCCTAGGACAACCCACAAATTAGGCACTTATCTGATTTGGGTTCTAGTTTGGTATCATCCAAACATATGCCCATCATTCCCAAATCTTCAGGAATGAGAAAACCCGGTTTCTTTCATGTTCATATCTAATATGAAGTCTGTCTAACAGATTTTTATGGAGCCTTATTCAAAATAAGTATTGCATTGTTTAATGTGTATCCTCAGAAGGAAATTGGTAGCTCAGAGTGACTCACCATAAACCTTACTATGTCCAATAAAGTTCTGTTTCTCTGTTCGGACACACCATCAAATTGAGGTGTCCCGGGAGGAGTCCACTGTGAAAGAATACCGTACTCTTTATGGTAATCTTGAAACTCATATGTTTAAGTATTTTACACTATGGTCCGACCATAATGTTTTTAATACTTTTACCGATCTGTTTTCTTACTTCGTGTTGAAACTCTTTGAATTACTCAAAAGTTTCTGACTTGTGTTTCATAAGACATAACCGTAACACGATGCCACATCCGTAAAGGTTACGAAGTATTTATATCCACCTTCTAGCCTAGCTAGACATGGGCCCACTTACTTCACAATGAACGATGGCTAACAGATCGGTGGCACTTGCACTTTTACCCAGTAAAATGTGTTTTAGGCACTTTGCCTAATAAACTAGATTCGTAGACATCATTTGAATTAGAATCAAATTTGTCCTAGTATCCACTCTTCGAAAGTGTGGATATACGAGTATTGTTTAATGTGTCACAAACATCAATGCCACTTTTAAGTCTCAATAGATTTATAAAGTTTGAGCTTTTGTTTGTCATATTATATGTTTGAGATTCGTTTATATTCAAAATATAAATACTGTTATTCACATCCAATGTGTTTATCTCAATATCATCTTTATAAACAAAATACTTAGTGTTCTAGAATATAAAGGTATGCCCGTAACGAGTTAAACTTAGATATAGAGATAATGTTTCTAGTCAAACTAGGTACATTTTAACAGTTTCCTAATTTAGGTACATGCCCAAAGGGCAGTTCCAAAACTTAGGTTTCTACGGCCAAAACAGCGACTCTCGTCCTGTTTCCAACTCGCAGTCCGATCTCATCTGAAGCCAGTCTCCTGCTAATAAGAAGATCCTGCACATCAGTACATATATTTATGTACCACATCCAGTATCTAAAATACAATTTTAAAACCAGTAATGGACATGTTTATAACAAACATTCTTGAAATCGGAGCCTTGCCCGCCTTCACTTCCTTTATGTATGCCTTGTCCATACGGCAGTCACACTTCCAGTGACCTCATTTTCCACAGTTTAGGCAAACATCTTGGGATATGTCATTTGTCTTCCCAGAAGACTGTGACGATTTAGCCTTGCCTTTTTCTTCACACCCCTAGAAGCCTTCGGCCAAGCCTTGGCCTTCTGGGATGTAGGAGTAAGATGCGTCTTGCGCTTCTTGCCCTTTTGCAAGCTCTGGCTCTGTCTCCTTGAGCATAGCCATTAACTCTCCAAGAGTTTTCTTTTGCAACCAGTACTTCTAAGATCTAAGAATAGATCTATGAAGATCCTTCAATTTCAATATCATACTATAAGGATCTAATCCTTAGTTTTGACGAAGAAATTAAGGAGTCATTACGGCAAGCATAACAGATTGAGCACTAAAGTTATCATCACCATGAGTCTTCCAAAGCTCATGCTCCACTATTTGCTCAACTCCGGGCTCAGGCCCAAGATGTCACTCTATCAAATAAAGTAACTTCTTAGCTCCCAGGACTATCCTGAGATTTAATTCCCAATTTGAAAAATTACGTCGTCAAAGACATTTTCTCCTAGGATTATGTTCTTTGACGCTGATCTTTCCATTTTCTTGATTCCAATAGTCCAACTATCCAATCAAGGATTTCGGGTACAATCTAATGTAATGATTACTATAGTCTAACTATATAATTAACTACAATTTGATTGGTTAAATTCAAATATATTGATTACTATAGTTTAATTATATAATCAACTATAAATGAAGTAGTTTGAATACAGTCCAACTATTCAATTAAAACAACAATTAAATATTAGTCCACCTAATATATTTATATTTAAATAATGAGGAAAAATGAAATGAGTGAGTATTGGCAAGTATATAAATGAAATTGCAAATTTAATATTTGCCTCCCACTAATTTTCGGCGAGCCTCTAACCCTCTGTGGAGTACTCGAGAAACCTAGTTTCCTAGTGGGCTATGATCCCGTTAAATAACACACAACCTTGACTTTGGCCAACAAGTTGTATGAAACTTAACAAGGTAGATCTCTAAGATCAATTGGATCACATCCAATTCCTAGATCCAGTAGGTGGACATCCAAGTCCGAAACATATATCCAATATATGCCAATATATCTGATATATTCCCTAACCTTTTTCCTCTGAATCAACTAAGCCTTGGCTTTGGCTCAACAAGCTTAATGAAACCAGCTAAGCATGACCCATTGACAGTGGGAAAGCTTCGTAATCGAGGCCGATGAACAAGAAGTGACCTTGACTTTGGCCAAAAAATCACAACTTGCCCAAGGTGTACGATATGGAACAAAGCCTTCATGATTCAAACACATCCGCGATGGACAAAGGTCTTGACTTTGGCCAACAAACCAATGCCAATCTTGGATCTTGAGAGAGAATCACTCAATGGAAGGAAAAACGCTTAATATAAAATGAGGGTTTTTGCGTAAATTGGCAACCAATTTATTATCTTCAATTAGGTCTCATCATACACCCTTAAGCATGCATTCTAAAATCATAATAAGGCACGATAAAATTTAATAATGATATGCGGATGGATATACAACAAATTTCTTCCTAGAACAAATCTCTCATTTTCCTCTCTCCTGCTAGCATTATTTATACTTCTACCCAATTACATAATACTTATAAAGAAACCTCATTTACATTGAGGGTAATAGGTGAGAAGAGAAATACAATGAGAAAAAAGGTAATAGGCTGGACACGCAGGTCCAATTAAATAAATTCTAAATTTATTACAACAATTTCCAAAATTGCCCTCACCCTCCTAATATCCATCTGATATACATTATTCATACATACATCCAAGTATTCACACATAGCATGTTATCAATCAATCTAATCCAATTAATTAATCTTTAATTAATGACCATCCAATGTTTAAACAATGATTTGATTCGTGCGAGTCCAACTCGTTTAAGAATAAATACTCAAAGTACGTATTCTTGAATTATATCGAACTATAATTTTAAATCCAATTTAAATTATATTCAATACTAATTCACATTTAATTCCAAATTAAATTATTACACTTTTAATTGTCCCTTTTAGACTTGGATTTCAAATCCAATCTTTATGGGTCTCAAAGGCCCAATTAGTATCCGATACTATTCAATTAAAGTCCAATGGGCTTTTAATTAATTCTTTAGGCATGGGCTTTGGCAATTATGGGTCAAACCCAAGATGCCAAGGCCCAATTAGGAATCACCCTATGCCAAAAATCAATTTAGGCCCATTAGGCCCAATTAAATTATTTAAAGGCCCAAAAATCAATCCAATCTTTGTTGGATGTGTTGGAAGCTTCGGAGCTTGAGATCGAGTTCCAAACTCTCGGGTGGGTCTCCCAATCACCTTCATTTGACTCTAAATGTGCTAGCAAGCTTGAATTTTTTAAACAAAAATTCCATGGAGAAGCCTTGAAGTTTCGGCCAAGAGAAGAAAAGGGAGAGAGAGAATTTTATGTTTTGTGTTTCTAAAACCAATTGACCAAGTCAACTCACACAAAATGTGTATATGCTTTTTAAAAGCAAAACAAAACACAAAGTGTGTTGGAGAAGCTTTCATTAAAGCTCTCAACCACTTCCATCAACTTGAATGACAAGTGATGTAAGTTGGTGTGCCCCACTATAAATTCAAAATTCAAGTGGGCTTACACAACACACTTCGGGCTCGGTTTCGTTAAATCCGATTACACGAATTTTCCGTCGCAACGTAATTAAATCTAATTTAATTAAATAATAATGCCTAGCAAAATTATTACGGAAGTCGCTCGCGAATTAATTCCAAATTAATTTGTTCGCTTGAATTAAAATCCAATTTCAATTCCGCATTGAAATCTAATTTCAATTAATATATCTAATATATTATTTTAGCCCAATTAAATAAATTAAATAGTAAAATTTATTTTAACTATTAAATTTATTTTACCGATTAATTCCAAATTAATCGCGTTCTCTCTCAACGACGAATTTATTCCCAGATAAATTCTCGACGTAATTAATCCCAGATTAATTTTCTATATGTTAATTAATTAATCCTAGATTAATCATTGCCGTAATTAATCCCAAATTAATTTCCTCTCTCAAAATTAATCTCTTATTAATTCTCGTTCGAGTCAAATGTCATCGGTGAATCTTCGGGAGGCGACCCAAGAGATCCCTGGATATATTGGCAGTAAATACGGTCATCGGACTATCTGAATACGTGCGTACCCGGTACCACGTTCTTACCGATTTACAAGATATGATTGGCTTCTAGCAAAGCACTGTGCTTACCCAATTCTCCAGAAATATATTCAACATGGAATATACATAATCTTTGTCAGGCGTAGTATACGTAGTATTACGTATTACGATCCAGTATCTAATGTCACATGCTAGGCCTTAGGATGGAATTGTGTCTGCCCCGTACGAAGCATATATCGGATCACCAGCAACTAGTATATTTAATCGGATAATCATGACCTTGTCATATTATCCCGGTAGCTGCAGCATTTAAGAGAGTACCAGTTCTGTATCCCTGTGTGATCATCATCTCCATATGACTGAAGTGATATTTCCATCTTGACATCACACCCAATACACTACGATTCTCAGTATACCTAGAAGAGGCGTACACAGAACCTGTTAAAGCCCCGGACGACCAAAACCAAAGTATACTGATTGTCGCAAGTATTAGCGATGCAAGTCTCAGGTTAAGACCAAATACACCTACCCTGATACGGATTCCCATAGACATATAGTCACACTACCAATGGGATTCTGAGGGGTCTATCCAGAGCGAAGCTGTTTCCGTACCATCGGTAAACACAACCTCCTATTACACTTGCATAAGTATTCAATACTTAAACATATGAGAACTATGTCGTTATGCTTCCATAACACGCACAAGTGTAATACTAGTCTATTCCGCATTATCGATGTCCAGTCTCGATAATACTACGACTATGGATATTTAATGATTAAACCTTAGTGGATTAATATTGTCTCATATCTTATTAATCTGGTACTAATCATATGGACTTCTATCATTTATATATATCTCAGTAATCCAATTATAAATGATAAAAGAGCAGTTTCCTTTGTCACACATTTAATTTGTACAACAACATCATGTTCTGTACAAATAGTGATGCTATGGGTCATAATTGTCTAACAGAGGTATGGGTTTCTGATCTCACCTCATGTAGATATTAATCTTATATGAGGAAGACGAACCGGCTACATATGGGGTAGCGATACAAGGTATCGACTCCGCTATATGGCAAAGTGCCATGAAGTCCGAAATGGATTCCATGTATACCAACCATGTTTGGACATTGGTTGATATATCAGAAGGCATTGTGCCTATTGGTAACATATGGGTCTTCATGGTGAAGACAAACGTGGATGGCAACATACAAACGTACAAAGCTAGGCTTGTAGCGAAAGTGTATCGTCATCAACATAGTGTCAATTATGACGACACATTTTACCCATTGCCATGATTAAATCCAATTGGATAATGCTTGCAAGTGCTGCATATTTCGTTTAAGAAATATGGCAGCTGAACATCAAAACCGCTTTCCTTAACGGAAACCTTTTGGAGGATGTTTATAACATCCTGATGGTTTTGTAGTGCCGAAACATGCAAACAAGATTTTCAAGTTAAATCGATCAATTTATGGATTGAAGCAAGCATTGCATTCTTGGAACCAACGTTTTGATGAGATCATAATGGTATATGATTTAATTCAAAACACAGTTGATTCTTGTGTATATAAGAGGGTTAGTGGGAGCGCACTGACAATCATTGTCTTATACATTGATGATGTATTGCTTCTCAGCAATGACATTCCCATGTTAACAATCGGTGAAAGCCTGGCTTGTTGGGTTCTCTAAGAACAAGTCCAAGATCAATTAAGCATAAAATTTGTGTGAATAATCAAAGTAAGTTGCGGAAAAAGTACTCACATTGATCGGCAAGGTAGGATGTGTAGAGTTCAAAACTTTTGCTCCTTTGAAGTTGCTCCAAGCTCATCTTTGATTGTATGTTGAGCTCCAAGCTTTGGTGAATGAATTCCAAACTCATGGGAGTAGTTTCCCTATCACCTTTGTATGATTCTTTGTGTGCTAGCACTAGAGATTTTTGAAGCAAAAATCACTTAGCAAGAAGCCAAGCTTGACGCCAATGGAAAGAAAAAATGAAGTCTCATTTTCGGCCAAGGATAGATGAAGATGAAGTGTATGGTTTTTCAAAAAAATTAAAAGTCATATACCAAATACAATAATTGGTAAATGTCTTTCAATCTTTCAAACTTGTGTAAGAAACAAGTTAACCAAAAATCCCACCAACTTCTATCAACCAAAAGTTGATAAAGTTGACTAGGTGATGTGAAAAGTATGGGCCCCACTTTAATTCAAAATCCGAGTGGGCCCGCAAACACATTCCGGGCTCGGGTTCGTTAATTCTGAATTAACGAATTTTCTGTTGCGACTTAATTAAATCAAATTTAATTAAATAATTATGTCTAGTAAAATTATTATTAAAGTCGCTCGCGAATTAATTCTAAATTAATTCGTTCGCCCGAATTAAAATTCAATTTTAATTCCGTTATGAAATCTAATATCATTTAATATATCGAATATATTATTTAATCGATTAATTCCAAATTAATCGTTCTCTCTCTACTATTTGAATTTTATCCCAGATAAATTCTCGCCGTAATTAATCCCAGATTAATTTTCTCTATGTTACAATTAATCCCAGATTAATTCTATTTGAGTCATACGTCATCGGTGAATCTTTGGGAAGCGACCCATGAGATCCCTGGATATGTTGGTAGTAAATCCAGTCGTCGGACTATCCGAACACGTGTGTACCCGGTACCACGTTCTTACCGATTTACAAGACATGGTTGGCTTCTAGCAAAGCATCGTGCCTACCCAATTCTCCAGAAATATTCTTTAGGGAACATATAATCTTTGTCAGGCGTAGTATACGTAGTATTGCGTATTATGATCCAGTATCAATATCACATGTTAGGCCTAGGGCTGGAATTGTGTCTGCCCCGTACGAAGCATATATCAGATCTCTGATAACTAGTCTCTATAATCAGATAATCATGACCTAGTCATATTATCCTGATGACTGCAGTACATAAAAGTGCCAGTTTCGTATCCTACGTGATCATCATCTCCGTATGACTTGAGTGATACTTCCATCTTGACGTCACACCCAATACACTACGATTCTCAGTATACCCAGAAAAGGCGTACACATAACTTGTTAAAGCCCTGGACGACCAAATCCAAAGTATATTGATTGTCACAAGTATTAGCGATGCAAGTCTCAGGTTAAGACCAAATACACCTACCCTGATTCGGATTCCCATAGACACATAGTCATACTACCAATGGGTTTCCGAGGGGTCTATCCAGAGCGAAGCTGTTTCCATACCATTGGTAAACAGAACCTCCTATTACACTTGCATGAGTATCCAATAACCAAATATATGAGAACTATGCCGTTACACTTCCATAACACGCACAAGTGTAATGCTAGCCTATTCCGCATTATCGATGTCCAGTCTCGATAATACTACAACTAGGGATATTTAATGATTAAACCTTATGTGGATTAATATTGTCTCATATCTTATTAATCTGGTACTAATCATATGGACTTTTATCATTTATATATCCCTATAATCCAATTACAAATGATAAAAGAGCAATTTCCTTTGTCACATTGTTTATTTGTACAACAACACCATGTTCTGTATGAATAATGATGTTATGGGTCATAATTGTCCAACAATCTCCCACTTGGCCTATAGCCAATCACTCAAGTGTCCTACACCTGAACTATGTACGGGTCGCTCAAACTTCTGCTGAGAAACAATTTTCGTCAGCGGATTTGCAATGTTATCATCTGATGCGTTTTATTCGATCATCACATCGCCACAATGTATAATCCGACGAATCAGATGAAATATTCAAAGTATATACTTGGATCATTGATGAGATCGTAATTCTTTAGCCTATGTTGTAGCCCAGCTCAGCTGCTAACATAACTATACCTAATCCAATTAGATTATATAGATCCAAAATTGCTTCTTTTGTTGCCTCAGCTGTAGTAATGTTCCGACTTTTTGTTATTTATTCGGCAATAGTATCTTGTT
The DNA here is from genome assembly GCA_019454045.1 of Zanthoxylum bungeanum. Lineage (NCBI taxonomy): Eukaryota > Viridiplantae > Streptophyta > Magnoliopsida > Sapindales > Rutaceae > Zanthoxylum > Zanthoxylum bungeanum. Next base: position 255,796 of record SKCR01004380.1, read on the forward strand.
TGGAAGATTTCTAACTCACTGTTCCGTTATTCAAACTATGTAATACCCTTATTGTGACTTACAGTCATTTTTGTCGGTTTGGAAACTTGCAACGGTGAACCCAGTTACCTCAAGTTCTCATTCTCCATAAATTAAGAAAGCATCCTTAGTTCGTCTAAGATACTCAATGATGTTCTTTACATCAATCCAGTGACCATCACCTGGAATGGCCTTATAGCGTCTACATATTCTCAAAGCATATGAGACATCAGGTCACATACATTTAAAAAATGTACGAACTCTGGGAAGGTTGTCAGCAGCTTTCTAGATCTATCTTAGTAGATCTTTATTCCTAGAATAAAGCTCGCTTCTCCAAGATATTCATGGAGAATTTTAATGAAAGTCAAGCTTTCACCGATTGTATTATGGGAATGTCATTTCCAAGAAATGATATGTCATCATTATATAGGACAATCATTGTCAGTGCGCTCCCACTTGTTGGACAATTATGACCCATAGCATCACTATTTGTACAGAACATGGTGTTTTTGTACAAATTAACTATGTGACAAAGGAAATTGCTCTTTTATCATTTGTAATTGGATTACCAAGATACATAAATGAAAAAAGTCCATATGATTAGTACTGGATTAATAAGATATGAGACAGTATTAATCCACTAAGGTTTAATCATTAAATATCCATAGTCGTAGTATTATCGAGACTGTACATCGATAATGCGGAATAGACTAGTATTGCACTTGTGCGTATTGTGGGAGCATAACGACATAGTTCTCATATATTTAAGTATTGGATACTTATGCAAGTGTGATAGGAGGTTGTGTTTACCGATGGTACGGGAACAGCTTCGCTCTGGATAGACCCCTCGGAATTCCATTGGTAGTATGACTATGTGTCTATGGAAGTCCGAATCAAGGTAGGTGTATTTGGTCTTAACCTGAGACTTACATCGCTAATACTTGTGACAATCAGTATACTTTGGTTTTAGTCGTCCAGGGCATTAACAGGTTCTGTGTACGCCTCTTCTAGGTATACTGAAAATCGTAGTGTATTGGGTGTGATGTCAAGATAGAAGTATCACTCCAGTCATATAGAGATGATGATCACGCAGGATACGGAACTTGTACTCTTTAGTACTGCAGTCATCGGGATAATTTGACTTGGTCATGATTATCCGATTATAGAGACTAGTTACCAGAGATCTGATATGTGCTTCGTACAGGGCAAACACAATTCCAACCTCAGGCCTAGCATGTGACATTCGATACTGGATCGCAATACGCAATACTACGTATACTACGCCTGACACAGATTACATATTCCTTAAAAGATAATTTCTGAAGAATTGGGTAGGCACGGTGTTTTGCTAGAAGCCAACCATGTCTTGTAAATCGGTAAGAACGTGGTACCAGGTACGCACGTATTCGGATATTCTGATGACCAGATTTACTGCCAACATATCCAGGGATCTCATGGGTCGCTTCCCGAAGATTCACCGATGACGTATGACTCGAACATAATTAATCTGGGATTAATTAGATGAGAGAGAAAATTAATCTAGGATTAATTACGGACAGATTTTATCTGGGATAAAATACTATTTAAATCGATCCATTTATGGATTGAAGCAAGCATTGCGTTCTTGGAACCAACGTTTTGATGAGATCATAATGGTATATGATTTAATTCAAAACACAGTTGATTCTTGTGTATATAAGAGGGTTAGTGGCAGCGCACTGACAATCATTGTCTTATACATTGATGATGTATTGCTTCTCAGCAATGACATTCCCATGTTAACAATCGGTGAAAGTTTGGCTTGTTGGGTTCTCTAAGAACAAGTCCAAGATCAATTAAGCATAAAATTTGTGTGAATAATCAAAGTAAGTTACGGAAAAAGTACTCGCATTGATCGGCAAGGTAGGATGTGTAGAGTTCAAAACTTTTGCTCCTTTGAAGTTGCTCCAAGCTCATCTTTGATTGTATGTTGAGCTCCAAGCTTTGGTGAATGAATTCCAAACTCATGGGAGTAGTTTCCCTATCACCTTTTTATGATTCTTTGTGTGCTAGCACTAGAGATTTTTGAAGCAAAAATCACTTAGCAAGAGAGAACGCGATTAATTTAGAATTATCGGCAATATGAATTTAATAGTGAAATTAGATTTTACAATTTTATTAATTGGGCTAAAATAATATATTAGATATATTAATTGAAATTAGATTTCAACGCGGAATTAAAATTTTATTTTAATTCAAGCGAACAGATTAATTTAGAATTAATTCGTAAGCGACTTTAATAATAATTTTGCAAGGCATAATTATTTAATTAAATAGGATTTAATTAAGTCACAAAGGAAAATTCATTTAATTCGGAATTAAACTAACCCGGGCCTGAGTGAAGTTGCGTGTTGGATTGTCCGACTTAAATTTGGAATTTAAAGTGGGGCCCACCAACTTACATCAATGTGTTTGACATTTGATGGAATTTGGTAATTGGTTGAGTGAAAGCTTGGATTGTTTTTCTACACTCAAACCAAACCAACACACTTTGTTTTATTTTTGAAATGATATACCAACTTTGAAGTTGACTTTGGTAATTGGTTTTTGAAATCAAAATATCAAAACACAAAAATCTCTCTCTCCCTCTTGCTTTTGCCGTGACTTCTTCTTCTCCAAGGAGAAAATTTTTTTGCAAAATTTTCCAAAGCTAGCACTTAAAGATTCAAACAATGTGATAGGGAAACTCAACCGAGAGTTTGGAACACGATTTAAAGCTTGGAGCTTCTACATTCAAAGGAATTTTTGAAAGCCTAAAACCGATCAAAGTAAGTTTTTTCCGCAACTCCTTTTGATTAATTCACACACGAATTACTCTTAGAGATCTTTGGCATGTTCTAGTAACACTAACATGACCTTGACCTATTATTATTTTCTTTATTCTTAATTTTTATTTTTATTGTGTGTTATTTATTTATTTATTCGTTTGCATGTTATTTATGCAGGTAACACGAAACACACAAAGCTCGTGCGACCAAATTCTGACCAGCAGGAGCCTGATCAACTCCATGCACGGTAGTGTTGTTCTTTACTCTGATTTCTTTCTGTTTATCTTACATTCAGGACAATGCAAGTTTTAAGTTTGGGGGTGTGTGCATGTAGTGCTAGTTCCTCATATATTTGAAAACCGTTATTTTTTGTCCTAAATAGTAAAGCATAAGTCTAATGATAATTTTTTTTACTTTTGATGAAATTTTAGAAATGATAAGTTCTCAATTGATTTTTATCTGATGCCGTGAGTAGGTGATCTAGGTTAGACTCGTAAGCACTTAACAATAGGTTTTTAGCAGTAAGAACCTAGGTAGTTGGCAAAGTGAATAGTTGAAGAAATTGTTTACTGATGTATGACCGTTTGCTTAGATATCTATCTCAATATGCTAGTGTTATGATGTCTGGTATGGTTAAAAAAAAGAAAAAATAGATTGATAAAGAATAAAAGCATAAGAGAAGAAAAAAGAGTTAAACCACCTATAACCGATAAGCGTGAAGTTACCCATGAGGAGAAATGCTACCTTAAAGGGTATGTGTGTTAAAAAAATGAAGAAAAAAAAAGAAAAAAAAATTGTACCATACTGAGCACAAAATAGGCAAATATATAGTACTTTTGAGATATCCAGGTTGGTTTGACCCATCAGATCCCAATTTTTGAGACAAAATCATTGAGTTGGCTTACTTAATGGATCAAGCTGTGACCAAACCTTTACACACACACACACTGTGAGTCTGGCATAGATAATTTATTCAAGAACTTGGATTTGAGTTGCATTGAGTACTTTGAAGGTTCTTTGATTTCATTGATGAGCATTCTTTGAGGACAATATTATGTAACTATCGGGACTATTTTATTTCTTTTATTATATTTTTACATGATTACATGTTTGTGAAAGACATTTGTGGGTATCGTCGCTGTAAGCCCTCACGAGATTATAACACGTCCACTAGGGTCGCCTATGGGTTTAAAGGTTTGTTGCATACACTAAATGCAATCGTGATCCATATGAAAGTGGCTTAGTTAATTTAGTCATTTTTGTTTGTTTATTATTTATTTAGTTTTTATATTGTCTTTTGCTCGGGACTAGCAAAATCTTAAGTTTGGGGGTGTTTGATAAGTACGATTTATACCCACTTATTCATGCATTCTTAGCTTACTATTTTGTTAGATTATGTGCCATTTAATGTATTTTGTAGTTTATTTTATGTCTTATTTGTAGGAAACATTGGAACATTGATCTTGGGGTAATTTGACTTGTTTTGGGACCCTACAGATGCATCGGAAGCACGCGGTAAAGTAAAAAATGCTAAAATCGGCAAACCAGAATTTATGTCTGGCGCCGCGGCGCCCATTCAGCATCTCATACAAAAATGCCGAAAGTTTAGCACTGCAACACCACTTTTC